>JBBJLS010070347.1:0-12019 GCA_037577275.1 Bryconaethiops microstoma
GGGGGGAGTGTTTGCCCCCCCCCCCCCCCCCCACTCAGTTTGAGAAAAAAAAAAGGAACTGCGCTTATCGGGTATTTTTAGCTCCGAAATCCACATGCAGTTCCTCTGTGTCTTTCTGACTTGCTTTATTGCTTGAGGGATAGCAAGGCCCGATTCACTTCAGTTTAACTTTATTTGTACAGGGTTTTCTACAGAGGACATTGTCCCAAAGCAGCTTTCTAGAAATGGGCCAGTTAGGGAGAAGTACTAAGAAAAAATAATTTCACATAAAAATGGAAGGCATGTTGCATAGCAGAAACCAGTAGCAGTGTCCATATTTAAGGCTGAACTTCCAATACCACTGTCCATGGTTACAGCTACGAGTCGTACAGCATTAGAAACCACATGAGCAAGTCAATTAGAGATTACTGAAGGACTTGGCATGCTTTGAGCTGTTTGATGAAGTAAACATGCCAATTCGAGGGGCACACTCTTCCGTTGCTTCTTAGCTACACTGGCCTTTGTAGCTCCAGTACAAAACTAAAGAAAACTCCAAAACGTCTTCGCTGATCAAGTACATTTGGGTTTCTTTCTTCTTCTTTTTTTTTCATTTTGCTCCCAGCTCGGATCTTCAATTTGAATAAGTGTGTGCCGTTTTGAATTTGAAAATGTTGCCACTTCTTCTAACAGACAAACCCTTTCAACAACCTCTTCTGCATGCTTCCATAGAGAAAACTCTTGAAAGAAACAGTGACAAGAGCTTTCAGCACTGTTCTAAACGGAAGCTAATTTAATTCGACATCAGAGATTTGCTGAGTAAAAGGGTGCCGGCGAGGTAGGTAGGCTCATTATTCTTTGGACCGGAATCAAGCCACAGACTGGAAATGCATACGGTCTGGATGTGCTGGCCTGCCATGGGCAGATAATGCTGGACAAAAGGATGAATCTACCCATACTTACACCATGTTAAAGTCATCAGCTGGATAGTTCCATGCTTCAAAGTATAATTTGGGGGAAAAGAAAACTAATGACATACACAGTTTCCAGCTTCAACTTCAAATGTAACCAGTCAGTCAAGTTAGATCTATAAGTTTTTCTTCTTTCGTTTTGTGCTGAAGCTAATGCAGATATGCATTATTAAACAATCTTTAATAGTCCTGATTATGGAGTTTCTGACACTGTGTGAGTATTATCCATAAATGTGGTCAAAAGTTCAGGCTTCATAATGACTGCTGTTTTTCATACATTATTTTAAATAGATACTGAGTCATGTAGTTTCAGAAACCACATTAGTAAGTCTATGAGAGTTTCCTGAGGAACCCCGCATGGATTAAATTGAGTATGTGATGATGTAGGCATTCAGTTTACACCATATGAACTGGTAGAACACGAGTGCCCAATATGTGTCAGATACATTAGCCTTTGAGCTCCAGTACATTGCTAAAAAAGCAAACTTCAGACACCAGACATCTCGGCAGATTGGCTGGATTTTGGGTGAGAGGAGAGAAGATTTGATTTGTCGCTAAAATATTTTTAACTGCTGTGGATGGTGTATGAAGAAGTGTGAAAAAGGGCAAAAAGTGAGGAGGTGTGTTAAAGTCTGGATTTCATCTGGGGGGTCTGTGCCTCATTAGCAGCCAGAGGCTGCTGCTGGCTTAATTTTCCAAGTTAATTTCATGAAATGACAAATTTCTGTGTGTCTGGTCCAGTGAGGCTTGCTTTGCTGTGTGCCTACACACACACACACACACACACACACACACACACACACACACACACACACACACACACACACACACGCGTTAATCAAATTGAGCTTAAGATATCAGCATGCAGTATGAGTATTCGGGCTTACTGGCATTTAGCCCAATTAGAGAGAGAGAGACAGAGAGAGAGACAGAGAGAGAGAGACTGAGAGAGAGAGAGAAAGAGAGAGAGACAGAGAGAGAGAGACAGAGAGAGAGAGAGAGAGAGAGACTGAGAGAGAGAGAGAGAGAGAGAAAGAGAGAGAGACAGAGAGAGAGAGACAGAGAGAGAGCGAGAGAGAGACTGAGAGAGAGAAAGAGAGAGAGAGAAAGAGAGACAGAGAGAGAGACTTTTGACTTTTAAACCCCTTTATTAAAGTATTATTAGGTCTACAAGCCTCTGTGTATGTAAGAGGTAGAGAGATTGATAGAGAGAGAAGGAGACAGAACGATAGAGAGAAAGAGAGAGAGAGAGAGAGAGAGAGAGAGAGAGAGAGAGAGAGAGAGAGAGGAAAAATGTGTGTTGTGTGGCGTATGCAGCATTACACACCTTCAAACAGGCTTCCTTTCTGTCTGAAATTTCCTCTCAGGGGACTCAGTATTTGTTTTTAATTTCTCGTCACTCTTCTACCCAAACTCTGCTCTTTAACTCATCATCCGCTCAATCTTGAGCTTACAGCCGCCCTGTTTATTCCTGTAATCTCTCCTATAGCATCTAAATGTCACGTCCTTAATTGTTTCCCTCCTGGTGTGTGTGTGGGTCATGTTGTGAGAGGGCGTTAGAGAGCAGGATCTAACTTCACCTGACATATTGATCCGCTCATCTATTGCGAATGCATTAAATCAGGCCTCATCCCTCCTCTCTTTCTGCTGTACTTTAAAAGGCTTGTCGGCTCTCCGATAATTCAGCTAGGTGGCAAAGTGCTGGCGTGCGATACATCACATTTACACCACTTCACCAGCACCATCTGGCTGGAGAGAACTGATTAACAGGCGAGGGTGGAGGCGATTGCCACTCTGTTACCAGCACTGAATAGAAATCAAAAATCCCATCCAACTAATTTAACATCTCCACTTCTGATATTACATTTACATTTACGGCATTTATCAGACGCTGATATTGATACTTTCATTGCTAATATAGTCCCAAAGTGCACACTGCAAGTTAATAAACACAGTCTTATTACTTTGGCATCGCTTCATTTTTAGCATGTACAGTAAAACCCTATTCTAAACTGATACATTTTGTTTGAGGCTCTTTTTCCCCTCAGAATATTATAGTTCCTCTATTATTGCTAAATGTGCAATACTTTTTCATTCCAATTTCACACACAGCTAGTGAAACCATTTTGATAAATGGCAGCTAGATTAACTGCTACCAAAACATTGGCTCTGTGCATAGAAACGGCTGTTGGTTTGTTTTCTATTTTAAAATATTTCCATACCACTTGTTAGGTTTTGAAAAGCATGCCTTACTATCATAAGATGTGGATATAACACACACTTGTGTTACTTTATTGGTCTAAATAGAGCACAGTTAGTGCTCTAGATATAGAGACCCGTCAAACTATTTGTACACTTTGACAGGTTAACCACTGGTAAACTTTAATGAGGTTGGGTTGTTTCATAAAATGTTTCAAAAATGCTATGAGTTTCAGAAGAAAACAGCGCTACATTAAACTGATGACGCTGTAAAGCAGAGATGGAGATGTAAAAGTCTAGAGCTTTTTTCTCACAGTAGTCTTGGAGAACTTATGTTTGTTGATGAGACCATGAACTCAGAGGTGCACTGTGGCATTTTGAATGCAAACCTGCAGAAGTCTGCGGAGAATTTGCTTTAACTGCGATGATCTGAAGCACACTGGTCACTTTTTGACAGGATACATTGCCGAAAAGAGAATGACAGTCTTGGATAGACCTGGTTTTGTTTCTTTGTTTTACGAGTTTTGTTCTTCTGGTGATGCTTAGAAGTATCTACATACTTTGTCGGTAACTGGTGTTTAGAGTCAGTTTTTTTTAGCAATCTAACGTTGTTTGACAATGTCAAAATGTCCTCGTTTTTGCTTTTTAAGACGTGCTGAAGCATTGGCCAGCTTCACAATAGCAGTAATGACAGACAGGAATGGCCAAATGCCGACAAATGTAGATAAGAATTCGGTGATTTTTTTTATGCTGGTGTTATCTGGGAGCAAAGTGAATTCACTGAATGAAAGATGTTTTTTCACCTTGTAAGTTCATGTCCCCGGTTCAAAGTGTGGTGACTTTTGCCTCCCTCTAAAATATCTTCAGATTTTTATGTCACCATGCACCAGCAAGACAGGAAAATCATATTTCACCCTCCCAACGCTCTCTTGCCTGCCACACTGCTCGCAAAACATCCCTTTAGTCTTACCCTTCAGTCACTACCTTTTTGCTTATCATGCAAAAAGTGAAATTTCACACTCTGATTTGCTAGGGGTATCTAGAAGTACTACCGGCTCTATAGCACAGTATAGGCTACATTTCAGCAGCACAACTCTTAGGAGAGTTGCAGGTTTGACTAGCAACTTCTGTGGTTTCTATAAACAGTAAACTGCTCATTGCTCAAATGTAGTCTGAACAAACTGTACCATTTACAGCTGGTTTACACACAGTGTGATGGTGACCATGTACTTCTCCATACCAAGAAAATGAGAACGACAACTGGCAAATGCTAGTTTGTTGCATTCAGTCTGAATTAAAATGCATCGCGGAGCAGTTCAGGATTTTCGTTGGGATGCCGTCCTTTTCAGTGGAGAAATTTGCCCTGAATGTGTCGTTTTTGTAAAGCCTGGCTTCCAAACTGACTAAAATAAGGATCCAGGTGAAATCGGGAAAATGATGCTTTATTCAGCTATTTGGATTCTCTTGGTTTATCTCTAGGGAAACTGTGAAGGTTTTTTATTGTCTTCGATAAAAATCGCACCGCAAATCACTGCATTTGTTTGCTCTTTTCCTATTTTAAACCACGTCTGCCAAAACCCGTTATGTTTGATGTCAACTACTCAATGTGTATTGCCGTGGTGACATACATCATTGGTGTACATCATTCATCTCAGGAAAGGACGTAGTTTTTCGTAGTCAAAAAACTTGTGGTCTAGTGGTTAGGGCATTCGCCCTGCAATCAGAAAGGCATGGGTTCCAATCTCAAGACCACCAGTGGCACCACTGAGGCACCCTTGAGCAAGGTTCCATCCCCACACACTGCTCTCCGGGTCCTGGCTCACTTGGTGAATGAATTAAATGCACTGGAAGAATTGTGTGCTATGGTGTGTTCATGTATGACAGAATGGTCTCTCTACACTTTATATGCAAGCGAAACATTTATTTTTTTATGTACAATGAGCTATGCTCTGTGAGTGCTATTTTACATCCATGCATAATCAATTTGAACCCCAACCACGCCCTTCACTCCCACCCCCACTATGCTTCAGCCCTTGTCTCTCAGCAAAGCCACTGATTTCTACAGCCACTGATTGTTATTTAATGACGAAGAAGATTGAGGCTCAATTTTCCCCACCACAGGCGATGTGGTTAATATGTCATATTCACTCAGTCTCCATTAAATAGCTGGTCTCATTTGAGGCTCTGCACTAGAGGGGGCCGTAAGACAGCGGCCGCTGTTTATATACCCTTCTATATTTGACCATTTAAGTTATAATATGAGATGGTTAGTGTGTGCTGAGGCTAATATCGACTTTCTATATTGGCACCAGCGAAGCGATCTGGATAAGGAAGGACATCTGATTTGAATAGAAGACCCTGGTGCTTTCATTCAGGTTCATTCAACATGTTTCTCTAGCCAGTGCTGTATAGAAAAATGTAATTTCCCAGGACCTGATAAGATTGAATACAGTTCAAGCTCCGTTAATCTCATTTTTTATTTTAGTTCAGCTCTCACTGCTGCTGCTGTTGCCAATGATTTATTTATTTATTTTTTTTACAGATGAGAAACCATAGCCCTTTTGTTTTGGAATTACAGAGTCAGTGACTCATCTCAAGTTTAGATGGCTTATCCAGATCTCCCTGCAAAAACACTGACACAGAAAGGTCGTTCTCAATTATTTAGGCATTAGAGAGTAGGGGACTTGCAGACTGGCTTTTCTGGGCCTTCCATGTTGGTGGTTTGGCATTTGCATGAGGTCTGATGCAGCTCTACTGAACAAGTCTGCCCTGTTCAGTGAGTTTTTATGTTTTTATGTGTTTTTAAATACACAGCGCATTTTTTTAAGGTATCCGCTTCAAACCTTCTCTTCTTGAGTTCTTTAGCATGACAGGCTTTGTTTAAAATCTATAATTGGCCGTCGTCTCTCAGTTCCTTTTCAGCATTGATACTCCAGTCAGGTACCAGGAATCAACCTGCCGACTACGCCAAAGACCAAGCTGTCAGAAATCATCTAACACATTTCATGCTCATGACACTGTTGATTCTCATCAAAGAATATAGGAATAGTTGTGCAACGACATGAACAGCTACAAAATACACAGATATTGCCAGTTATGTACTGCTCTCTGGTCTTTGTACGGCATCAGTCAAAACTATGGGTTAGTTGTTTGTTTTTCATAATATTTATATTAAAGAATGAGGCCTGAATGCTTGACATTTGTTTCTAAAGTTTATTTAAATAATGATGTCAATTCCTTTGTACCCTTGTAGCCTACTTTTACACCTATAAAATGACTATTTTTTCATGTATAGTTAATATTTAAATGATTTTGTAATAAAATAACATCTTATTTTCTGTTTACTTCAATTATTATATCAAGTTATCTGCTTTGGGATTTGAACACTACTTAGAAATATAAATATGTTGCATTCTGGATATTCGTTTTATTATAACTCAGTTTTATTATAACTTCAGTTGTCATTGCTATACAGATTACAGTTGAAAATCTCCTAATTTTATTCTTCATTTGCTTCATTTTAATTTCCAGTTTTCTTGTTTCCTGATAATTACCCATTAAGTTGTAGGACTTGTCTGCAACCAAATTGGTTTTATATGATTGAAAATAATGATTCCCTGCTATTTAAATGGTAGTAAATTTCCAAAAGAAAAAAAAAAAAAGGTCAACAGAAAGGAATTCTGAACATTTGGGTTCAGTGTGTGTGAATCTTCTTCAGGCAAGTTGGAAATGTGTCCCTGGCGGCTTTGCATGAAAATTCTCGAGAGACCAAAGGTGTGTTAAGCTGAATCAAAGGTAAAGGGGGTTCCTGCAAAGAATCTGAAATGGAAGATGTTTCTGAAGACAGTTCTTAAAGAATGAAAAAAGCCTTCCCTGAGTAGACTCTAAAATATACAGTGGTTCGTGACTTAAATGTTCCTCAGTGGTTCTAGACTTGGATGCACGGTTTTAGGAAAAAAGCCAAACCAAAAGCCAAACATGTGGTATAGTCTGCTTATATTTAAACAGTATCTCATTTACAAAAAGAGAACCATAAGTGGTTATTCTACGACATGGCTCCAGATATCCTTTACTTTTAAGAGTATAGGCAGGGATGGTATACATAAAGCTCTACTGGGGCACACGCCTACCATCCACTTTTACACATCTAATTTTTTTTGAAAGCCTGCTCTATATGAAATGAGCTGTAGCATGTGCTATACCGGCTTCCCTTGCTTAAATCATTATCACTGCCACTGGCGTACTCCTGCTGAAGCAACTACAGGTAAAGGTGAAAATGTACAGATTTATTCATTAATTGCGTGAAGATATACGAACATTCTCAACATGTTTCGTGGCAGAAATGGCATACCTGTATATGCAAATCATAGCAAAAGTCATTTTTGCACATTTGCACTCTTCTACAATAATAAGTACTAACAATAAATAATAATAATACATAATTACAGTTTCAGAGCAAGGGACATTTCAAGCATGTTAAATAAACAAATTATTCCCCAACAGTCTATCCTCCTCCTCCTCCAGCACTCTGCTCCTCATTCTCTGCAGCAGCAACATCCAAACAAATACAATCTGATGCACGATACCCTCCACGAATGTATATAATTCAGGCACTTATGTTGAATAGACTTGCAGATACCATTACATTAGCTAGCAGTCTTGTTTTTCACCAACTACAGCCAGATCTTACCTCACTCATGCTCATCCCTCCTTACTGCTTCCCTGTCTCTGTTTCATTCAAAATATTTCTTTATATCGATCTACAGAGTCATTCAATAATATTTAAGTTAGTTTAAGATCATTGTAAGTCTGCTTTTGTCACGTCATGTTACCGTATATCAATTCTAAAACTGTACTCGCGCTGACACCTGGAGAGCTGTATGCATGCCTGTTGTAGTTCTCCTGCTGTACGTGGACGTGGATGTCCATAGATGCACAGAATGTGTGCACTTTGTTTGTGGTCAAAACCACGTTGCAACACTTTGGAGTAGAAAAGCATCCACCTTTTTGTCAATATTATCAAACTAAATTACTGCTCTGCCGAATGAATTATTTTCTTGTTGAAAGCTGAACGTGAGATTTCGCTGGGGCACAGCACATTAATACTGGGGCCCGTGCCCCAGTGAAAGGGGTCGTGCGATGCCCCTGAGTGTAGATTACTTTTGACTGATAATATATGCATAAATGTGCCTCTGACCTGCAAAAAGAATCTACACAAATCTAATCATCTTTGTCATATATTGCATCACTCATTTCCGCATACAAATTAGCATGCCAGAACTAATTAGTGTGAGAAGATAATCAGGACCCAGGTAGCGAAGGTGAGGGGCAGCAGGCTCAGTTCGAGTCAATCTTTCGCTTCATAAAGTGCTTGAATATTTCATAAGAGAGGAATATTAAGCAGAGCTGCTGGAATTTCCAATAGGGGCTGCTTCCAGTATTTCTCAGCATCTCCAACAGTTTCAAACAAAATACCTACAACGGCCCTGGGCTGAGCTCCCTCATAGCCTATTTGGTTGTTTGTTCCAAAAGGCACACATTTTTCTTTATTCTTCAAAATATCATATGTGAAATGAAATTAAAATGTTTGAATGTATGCTCTTAATCTTCAATTTCACATTTTACCAGACACCATTAATATAATTATGTTTAGATGGTCTTCAGACTGTTTTCACATATAGATGTATCTAATAATAATAATAATAATAATAATAATAATAATAATAATAATACATGATAAATGTGACTGGACATGTTGAAGATTAATGTACCAAGTAGCTTTAATAATTACACAGATTTTGTTTTTCACTGTTTTATACAAAGAATCTCAAGTATGGCACTACTAGGAGAAACACAGCAATGTGTACAACAGTAATGCGCTTCATTATAGAAATCAATGTATGCAGAAATCCTATAGACAAAGATATGAGATGAGCCCCACAGTACCTTACGAAAGTGAATTACTTACATACCCTATATGTCAAAAAGTTTCCAGACACCCATTCTCACCTGGCAGTTCCGCTGTTTTAAGGTCTCCTCATTGTTTACAAAGTGTTCTGCATCAAGCACACCGCTTTTATAAAGTCCCTAGAAAAGCACTGACCAATAGAATGGGAAACTGGAGCAGCCACACAAGTGCCCAAGACACACATTGCCCAATGCCAAGTGTCACCTGTGGTGTTCTGAATCCCTCCCCAGCAGTTTAGAGACCTGCTCATCCAGTGCTTCTACTGAAATTAAGGTAGTTAATAGGGAATTTGCTTTTATTCATCTAAGTAAAAAAAACATGGCTTACTTACAATTTTAAAAAGTTTATTGGACGTCTGATAAGTTCTGTACACTTTCCATGTCTATGAAATATGTGCATTAATTATGTTCATCAATATTCATCATAGAAATCATGCATTTCCACTTTTGATTTGTACAAGACGATTTCAGTCAGTCTCTACTAGAACCTGTCCACAGAATATGAAACAGAAGGAGTAAGAGACACTGCAGTTGTTAGTAACTGCAGAGAATTTTCTGCATCCAAACACGGTCTTGTGTTTCTTCCAGACGACATTCTCATTACAAATACATGAATATCCAAAAGCCCAAGGTTTATGCTATGTATTCAGCTTAGGAGTTCTAAGCGTCTTTGTTTAATCTCCTTTGATCGCATAATTATGGATCAGTGACTCAGTGCACACACCTTATATTTCGTGTGCTGTGTGTTTGACGGCCTCCTGACGCTGCAGTGCTGCTTCCAGCATTCCTGCCTTATTCAACAAAGTGAATACTATCCATCTGCACATCTGCTCAGAGGGGTTTAGCTTTGGCGCAGATCGCAAATCAACATGGAAAAACAGGCACAAGCCATAAGGCTTGTCACTGTTAGAGTATCCCTCTGAGATAGCATTCATAGAGTATATATCCAAAAGTTTGTGCACATCTGTCCTTTCAACACGTCTTCTGAACTCAAACTGAGAGTTTTTCACCACTTCACACCCTCCGATGTTCTCAGGAAACTTTACACTAGGTGTTAGAACTTATGAGATGTTTAGTTCCGGTACACAAATACTTCCATACACCTGTAGCCAATGCTTGGCAGTGGACGTGGTGACCTTAGACTCATGCACAGCTGCTCCAGAGCATTCCATTCTATTGGCAATGCTTTTTGTGGAGATTACCCAAAATGTGTGTGGGCACTTAAACACCTGTGTCAGCATCTGGGCACTTTTGGACAAATCGTGCATACATAATCTTACTTCTAAGTAATGTTAACATATTCCACGTATTATCTATATGGAAGGAAGTATACATAGTATATGATTGTCCCAAATGTATGATACATTTGTCATTGTTGTCCATGCATTTCAGTTTTTCTCGGTTATTTATCTACATAATTTGAACATAACAGCCTCCCTTTATGTTGTGTAAAACGTTCCTAATGAATGAACCCAAAGTTCAGCAAAATTATGTGGAAATCGCATTAAAGGATATAATGAGTACAGTATTCTTTCTTACTTCCTTTCTATTTATTTTGTTTTGGACAGCAATGATATTTAAGTGTGTGTGTGTGTGTGTGTGTGTGTGTGTGTGTGTGTGTGTGTGTGTGTGTGTGTGTGTGTGTGTGTGTGTGTGTGAAAAAGCCATATCTGTTTCTATATGTAATATTTTTCTTTTCCAAAACTGGTGCTAATTGAAATGGTTTCGCTCTATCGGTTTGAAAATGAAACATGAATCCTTTGCAAAAAATCACCTTTTAAAGTATTTTGTTGTTTTCATGTCACTACGGTAGTGCAGTGGTTAATGCTGCCGCCCCCCCAACAAGAAGATCCAGGGTTTAGTCCCTGGCCAGAGCATCTGGGGGTCTTTTCAGTGTGGTGGTTGTATCCTCTCCCTGTGTCTGCATACATTTTCTCCCACGGTCCAAAGACATGCACGTAAGGTGCATTGGAGATGCTAAATTGCTCCCAGGTGTCAGTTTGTTTGTCTGTGTGTCTGCTCTGCAAAGGACTGGTGACCTGAGACCCGGGGCTTGGGTGGATGGATGGAAAATCAAACTTTCCTTGACTTTCAAGTCAAGGTGTGCCCAAACTTTTGTAATAGGAATGGTCATTTGGGCGTGTTGTACAATTTGGATGAGGCAGCAGAGATGAGTTTCCTCGCCTAGCGTTCACTTATGCTTACCTTGGCCAAGCGCCCAGGCATAAAACGGCGTAAAATGGAGAAATTAGCTGCGTTTGTGCTGCTGCATGTTATCGACTGTCCAGGCCGCTATTAATCAGCCACAGCCAACTCTCGGCACTCCACTGCCTTTTGTTTCGCTTCTATTCTCCTGGAACCAAATGGCAGGCGATTTGTTAGAACTGCCTTGTTTGTACTTTTTGGATTTGAAGGACGAAGCTATTTGGCTACATGAAAGAAAACGTTCAACAATGCGCAGGGCAATTTCTGATCAAACACTGCAGCCTTTTGCGTCTTCCTGCTTGCGTCTAAAAAAACACAAATCAAACTAAACAAAAGCTCATTTGTTGCATCCTGCTCTAAAACGGAAAACAAGAAACCATTCGAACGTACTTTTTCGCAGCAAGGTTGTTCAGGCTTTCGCATAAAGAAAAGATCACAGCTGCTTATAAAAATCAGAATATCACAGCTTTTAAGGTGTCAGAATTTTACAGGAAATAGCATAGCACATATAAGACAATGTTTTAGAATTACAGTCATTTTTTATATGATCGGTTTCCAACTACATGTACAGTACCATGCAAAAGTTTTAGACACCTGGGAAAATTATACTTAAAACCTGTTTACTACAATTAACATTATTACAGTAAAGAATGGTTTTATGTGTGGCAAAGTGTTCTCCTAACCATTTCCAGACCTCTTTC
>JBBJLS010070348.1:0-12016 GCA_037577275.1 Bryconaethiops microstoma
GCGATGCAAATTGCTCAGAACCACAGTCGGAAAGAACAAGATCGACACGCTAGGCTTTACAATAGGAAAGTTAAGGGCTCACCTCTTACCATTGGAGACAGGGTGCTTGTCGCAAACAGAGGGGAGAAAGGTAAAAAGAAGGTCGCTGACAAATGGGAATCTTCTCCATATGCTGTGAATCCTGATATCAATGTTTACAAGATTAGAGACATCAACTCCAATAAAGTGAGGGTGGTTCACAGGAATCTGCTGCTCTCTGTAAACTTTTTGCCAGTGGACGATGTACAGGGTCCCAGGCCCAATGACGGTGATGAGGTTGTTTCTGAGGCTAACCTTCCGGATGAGGGCGACAGTGTAAGTGAACGGACTGAGCACTGGGTGCTTAATGGCCCTGACACCTTTGAGGTGGATAACTGTCAGACTCATTCCGCTGAGGTGCCTGTTGTGTCTGATTGTGTTCTGGAATGAGTTGAATCGGTCAGTGGGATTGCAGATTGTGGGGAACAGTCTAGTGATGTTTTTCCTGTGAGTGATGGTTTGAACACACAAGATGATGGACTCCAACCAGTAGAGTCAACATGTGAGAACACCACTGTGGATGAACCTGTTGTATCCACTCAGCCTCAGAGCTTTAGGAACACTGTAACTCGGACCAGGCAAGGCAGAGTTATCAAACGTCCTGCTAGACTCATATATGAGATGAATAGACAGACACTTGACTCTTCAGAGGCCCCAAAGTTTTCTTTAGTTACCAGCTGGCTTTAGATTACACACTCAGTACAAGTAGTTACTCTTAGTCAGTCAGACAGAACACAGGGCACGGAGTAATACTTTTGCCAAGCAGGTTTCGCAACTGTGAGGTGTAACAGGCATCTCCAGAGTCTACTTTTAGTCTGGGGATTGGCGCCTCCCTTTTTCTTTAAGTACTCCTTAGTTGGAGAATTTGTTGACTGACAGCGATTGCTACTCTTTAGTGTCGTACAAGTTTCTTGTTTTTTTTCTTCCCCCTATTTTTTTCTTCTTCTTTTTATTTTCTTTTCATTTCTTCTTCAGACTGTCCCTACTATACTTCCCCAATTAGGCAGGATTTAAGGGGGGTGTATGTAACGGAGGTCATCAGTTGCTCTAATAAATAATTAGAGTTAAATCCTGCATAAATGGGTCCAGACTTTTATTTTGTAAATAGTACCATATAGCTGTGCGGTTCGAGTTCTCTGCAGCAGAAGGAACTTGCACTGCTGCGGGTAGGTTGGGCTGACATGGGTCTGTGCTAAAAGTTATTAAAAGTTACGGTTGCATTATACTATACAAGTTGTAAGTTTCCCCAGTGGAATATGATGTGTAAAAACATATATAAATGGCGTTGGTTCAGTGTTGCACGTCTCGTTGTGATTTTTATGTAGTTTGGTAATTTCAAACCACGTGTTGTATAGTGTGATCTGTAACGTAACATTTATTTTTTGCAGGCGGACTTCATGTGATGCCCATCTTTATTATTTGTGTATTTCCCGACCCTTTGTGCAGGTAATCAGTCAGATTTGTTCAAAGTTGTGCGTGTGTGTGCGTGTTTTAAGTTCCCTCGTGGAGGACTGTGATCCGCCATTAAAGCATCTCAGATATATTCTAGATGCAGTACCTGTTTTAACCACACGAGTGTAATAATAACCTTCCTAAGTGTAATGTAATGGAATTTCTACTAGAAGTCGGCTGAGTAGTGTCTTTCTTGTGTGTTGTATGTTCAACTTGAATTATATGTGAATTAGTTAAATAATTACATGTTTTTCTATGTGAAAATACTATGTTGTTCCTCTTTGGAAATTCTTTTGAGTATTTCATAACTCACTCCCAAAAGAATTGTAATAATATGGTGAATTCGATTAGTAATGTTTGCAACGAGCAGAAGGAACTTGCACTGCTGCGGGCGGACTTCATGTGATGCCCATCTTTATTATTTGTGTATTTCCTGACCCTTTGTGCAGGCAAATAAAATCCCTGGTGAACCAACCCCCCGACTCTGCCTTCTTCAACCAGTACAAACACAACGCAGTTACATGTATACCACAGGTTTTTTACCACTTGTCCCTTTATCTCGTAAACTGCAGATGTTTCTTTTTGTTAAACACTGGGAAGTTATTAAGTGAACAACTATAAATGAAAATATGTCAAATGAAACAAATTTCGAATATGTAACAGTGCATTCTTGACATTCAAGATGTCTAATTGTTTCGCGCGGTACAGTATGTATATATATCAAATATGGTTCCTTCTGCGGTAGGTTGTGCTCCTAGATTTTCTTAAAAGGGAAAGCACATTCAAATTTTGTTCCTGTTTTGTTTCACTCCAGGTCTTTGTCGGATACATCGGGAAATGGGGGCTGCTGCTTCAGCCACGCATGTGGCCAATGCGACGAACAAGTACTTGAGAGTCTACTATACCACGGATCAGATGAGGCTAGAGGAGCTTGTGCTCGATGTGTCTGGAGGTGTCAACTCGAGCGGCTCTGCGACAGGAAGCTTCGGTAGCAAAATGATCTTCAGGCCCGACTCACGTGTGCGCTACGTCCGAGTTCCCCCGAGAGAGTTTGCCAAGATCGTTGCCGAAGGTGAGATGTTTGTCAGCGTGTTCGTGCACGACAAAGACGACTGCGAGGTCTGCGTCCAGGCAATCACCATGAACTTCCGCATTCCCAGCGACAGGTCCTTCATCGTGACGGCCAATGAAACTCTCAAGCTCCAAAAATATGGTGAAAGCATCTGGATTGACGAGAGCGGAGTTAGGCATTAAGTGTGAGGGAAGAGCTGATGAAACTGTGGAATCAAAAATTGCGCTTATTCCCTTTCCTTTACAATGAACGGGAGATTTAGGAAGGAGTTCTTTATGGAAGTAATTTAGTGACAAAAGTATTTGAATTTTAAAAAACAGAATTTTTTTAATTGAATAAAAACATGCTTGAATGACAATGCATGTACATTTTTGTAGTGAAATTTCTGTTAAATTGTAATCACAAACATTCAGCCGTTCAAATTCAGCAAAAATTAAAAAATAAAATAAAAAACAAAACAAATGTGTTTATTCAATCGGTATTATTCAGCTCCTTAATTTCGACTTTTCAAGTAGGCTGTTTCACTTGGAAAAATTCAGTTGGAAATTCAGCTCGAAATTCAGTTGAAAATTCATCTCGAAATTCAGTCGGAAATTCAATCTAACATCTGGGACCCAAAGGAAAAGAGGTAGAGTGCAGAGCACAATCCTCACGGACTGAAATCACGTTTTCGGCTAACTCAAGGTCTCGCCTGTTTAACTGGTGCCTGACATCCTGCAGGAGCGCGCTGGCACCGCCAATGTATTAAACGCACGCCAGACGTTATTTTGCTGAAAACGTAATTTCAGTCCATGAGGATTTTCCTAGAAGTCTCGGATATCAGACTGAATTTCCAACAGAATTTGTCCAAATGAAATATCCCACTAGAAATGGCAAAGTCGAAATGAAGGCGCCGAATAATACTGACTAAATAATTAAAATTGTAATTTTTTAATGATTTTTTTTTGCTGAATTTGAAAGGCTGAATGTTTCTATACTTAATCTTGCTGTAATTACAACTGAAATAAATTCAACACAAACTTCAGTACATAAAATTCAATTGCAACGATTCAATGTTTTTTTTTTTTAATTCAAATACTTTTGTCACTAAATTACTTCCATATTTCTTGAAACCACAGCGGGCCCTTAAACCCAGAGAGACCTGTGTGTAGACTTTAAGGTTCTCGTTCACTACCAATTAAATTTGTTTAATACCAGTGGGGGCTGCACATCATGGGCAAAAACCTAGTAATATGATTATTTTTCTGTAAATTGTAACTGTGATATGTCTGCTGAGATCAACAATACTACATAGCAAAAGACTTGACTGGCATTAATTTACTGTTCTTGCTTTACACAAATACTTTTATAAACACCCATTCTGAAAGATCCCTAATTTTGCTGAATGCATAATGTTACCTTGGTGTAATATAATCATTATGTGCTTATTACAATCAAATATGTTCTGGGTAGAGGAAGTCATCAGTTAAAATATACTGTAGTCTGTCCCATACTTAATTTGCATACAAAAAATCTGAACATTTTATTTCAATTTCTAATGTTTGTGCATTGAAATATATATGTACTAAATGGCCAGAAGTATGCAGACACTCTTCCAAATTAAACACTCATTACTACGAAGTGTATAAAATTGTACACACAGTCATGCAGTCCCCACGCCCAAACTCTGGAAGAAGGATGAGTCATACTGAAGAGCTCTGTTTTGCATATTTTGATGTGTTTTGCATTGCAATGTTTAAACAAAAATATAAACATCAGAAATGTGCAATATATTATGTCTTATATTATTTCTTTCAGCACAACCCAGACAACACGATGAATTCATTTGTTTTTTATTTTAAACAAATATGTAAACATAACAGGCAAAAACTTTTAAGATAATTTTAAAAAAAAATTTGCTGTCCAACACACAATCACAGAAACAAAACATTTTTACAGCTTAAAATTATAAAAACACTTCTCCAAAAACAGAAAAACTTAAACTTTCTACAAACATTAGCCAAATAAATATTATTTCAAAAACAAATAGGGGTGTGGTCCAGGCTGTGCACAGGCAGGTGGGGTTAAAAGTGATCCCATTTGGGATTGTACAATGGGCCCCATGTGGGATTGCCCACGGGATCCATGATGGCCCTACATAGGCATGATGGTGCCTATGTAGGTTTTATACAGTATTACACTGGGTCACAGGTGGGCCCAAACTGGGCAACAAGACCGTTGTTAGGCATTCATTCTTAAAGAACAGCTGATGAAATTATCAGATCAAAACTGCTCTTCTTTCCTTTCCTTTACAATGAATGGCAGATGTAAGAAGGAGTTCTTGAACACTATAACAACACCATAGCAATCACTATCAACAAACACAGTAACCACAGCAACTGTGCAATCACTCATCATTTTCTTGTTGAAATGCAGTCTAGTTTAATTTTGCTGCCGGTTTTGAGGATATTTTAAATCCATGCTGCTCCTTTCTCCATTCCTGTGTGTGATATTATGCTTGTTTTAGATGCTAAATGCATTTGAATTGCTGACTTGAGCAGAATAATCACGGGTTGTTGGGGGATTTTTAGCTGTATGGCTTTTTTTTTCTTGTGACTTAGAAGCTGCATTTGTTCATGTGAGATCAACTTTGCCTCTCCTTCAACTATAGGTTCTAATTTAACTCGAACAAAGTTGTTATGTTCTTTCCTCTATTGATTGACTCTGTGTGTTTGTATACCACAAGTTTTAAAGCACTTGTCCATTAATCTTTTAAACTGCAGATTTTTATTCTTGCTAAACACTGGAAGGTTGTTGAGTGAACAACTATAAATGAAACTATGTCAAATAAAACAAGTTTTCTTAAAAAGATGAAAGAATATGTAACAGTGCATGTCTGACAGCTAGTTAGTCTGCATGTTCGTACAAGACAAAGATGACTTCAATAATTGCCTCCAGACAAACTGCCTGAACTTCCGCATTCCCAGCAACAGGTCCTTCATTGTGAAATACAGTGAAAATACATCTGGTTTAACGACAGCGGAGTTAAGCATTAAGTGTGAGGGAAGAGTTGATGAAATGATCAGATCAAAAATTGCACTTTTTTTCTTTCCTTTTGTAGCACATTTGAATAAATGAACACCTGAGTTGTGAAGTTTTTGTTAGTTTTAACTCAAAATCAGCAACCATACAAACAAACTGCACGTTAGTTTCAGAAATCTGCGTGGACATGCTGCGCCAATTGCATTACATTTTACGTGACCATAACGTGAATACTGTCTGTCAGCGCTAAATTAGCTTTAACCGAGATGAACATACAGGACAACACATATTCAGCTTAGCGGTACAGAATTAACCTATTAACAAAATACTCACTGCTGTTTCAGTTTTCTTATGAACTCAGTCAAACTGGTTTACATGCTCACCAATAGTATGCTCCGCTAGCCATTAGCCTATTTCCACTGTTCTCGAACGAGCCCTCGTAAATTTCCCCCACTTTGCACAACTATGGTGATATTCACTTGCCCAGTATCTACACTTTATTCTAGTGTTACACATATGAAAATCACAGGAGCCTGCTCTCTCATCTGCAACCATACAGACAAACAGCAAAATTGCCAATTGCGTTACCATAACGTGAATGCACGCCACCTAGTAGCGGGAGTATGCCACTTTCCAGTAAGTATTCAATCAGCATGAGTTACAGAACAAACATATCAAATACATTCACTAACAAACATTCATTCAACACATAAAATCACAACACATTCGAAAGGGGGCGTTCTTAATGCGTCTGAGTCTACTAAGTCCCCACACTTCACAATGAAAGGCAGATGTACGAAGGAGATCTTGGAACCACAGCAGGCCATTAAACCCACAAACCCAGAGAGACCTGTATGTAGACTAAGGTTCTCGTTCACCTAACTACCAATTAAATTTGTTTAATAGCAGTGGGGGCTGCACAGTATGGACAAAAATCTAGTACTGTGGTCATTTTGCTGTAAATTGGGATTGTGATACGTGTGCCTATATCAATGATACAACATTGACTGGCATTAATTTACTTTTCTTGCTTTAAATGGAAACTTTTACAAACACCAATTTGGAAAGATCCCTAATTTTACTGAATGTAGAATAGTGTTACTTTGGTGTAATATAATCATCATTATACAGTGGTGTGAAAAAGTGATTCCTCATTTTTTTTCCATGTTTGTCACACTTAGATGTGTCAGATCATCAAACAAATTTAAATATTAGTCAAAGACATCACAAGTAAACACAAAATGTGTTTTTTAAGTGAAGGATTTTATTATTAAGGGAGAAAAAAATTAAAACTTACATGGCCCTGTTTGACAAAGTGATTGCCCCCTAAACCTAATAACTGGTTGGGCCACCCTTAGCAGCAACAACTGCAATCAAGCATTTGCTATAACTTGCGATGAGTGTTTTACAGCGCTGTGGAGGAATTTTGGCCCACTCATCTTTCCAGAATTGTTGTAGATCAGCCACATTGGAGGGTTTTCGAGTATGAACCACCTTTTTAAGGTCATGCCACAGCATCTGTTGTTTGCTCTCCTATACGCTCGCCGTTTGCTGCTCTTTTGCTTGGCTGGCATGTTTCCCTCATACAAATTGCGGGGTGGCATTTGAATTAGGCATAAATATTGATAATTAAAAATGTAAGTGCAAGAACTTGTAGGTGTATAAAAATGCTTTTAAATATGCAGAATTAAAGGTACGTCTGTACATTGAAAAAAGGGGATTAGTATGTTTTTGAATATGCATAAATAAATTTAGTATCCATACATCCATTACCTACCCTTTTTCCCGCACTTGGGGTCAGGCTGGAGCCTATCCCAGCTGCAATGGGCGAAGGCGGGGTAGCCCCTGGACAGTCGCCAGCACGTACAGAGACAGACTCACAGTCACACCTAGGGGCAATTTAGTGTGCTCAATTGACCTATCCCCAATGCACGCATGTTTTTTGGTGGTGGGAGGAAACCCACATGGTCATGGGAAGAACATGCAAACTCCATACAGAAAGACCGTGCGCCCAACCCGGGAGTCAAACCCACGTAGGAACAAGATTAGCTCAAATTTAGATATCCTCCACCAGAATCAGTTTAGGCTGAGTCACTAATTGATTAGTTAATAATCAATTAGTAATTGATTCATTATTTATTAATTAGGGGTTTTCTATCAAGCAGGGTTCATTAAGGAATCCAGCATAACCACATCTTAGGAAGAGTTCACTTGAATAGGGGCATTAGTTCATTATTACTAAGTTAATGAACATAGGTAACGTTTATCGCAGCCATGAAGTGACTTCACTTTTACTGAAGAAGAAAGAATCGCTGATCACGCTAAGACAACATATATTGACACTCTAGACAGACATTTAACACACAAACACAAAATATAATGAAAAGAGTAATGAAAATATGAGTTATGATATGGTTACGGAAAAACAGTTAATCTGTCCTTGAACAACAAGCTCCTGAATTAAGTACCACAAGACCAATTTAAGCATGTAAAATCACCCTTACACCAGAGTTTGTCAAATTAGGAAGAAGCGAAGTCTGGGGCGTAAGGCTTGGGCTGTAGAGATGGAGCTGAGTTTCAGGCCTTGAGTCTTGCTGCTTGAAGGCAGGAAAGATGAAGATGAAGAAGTGTGTCAGCGATGGGGAAGGCAGAGTGGAGTGGAGTGGTTTGGCAGAGTGGGCCCCAGTCCTCTTCCCAAAACTTGCTCGAATTTCTGTGGATCCGAGTCTCCCTTTTATGGGGGATGAGGGTTAATCTTGACTGATCCCGGCTCCACTCGGGCCCTTCCCCAAGTTGGGGCAACTGCTGCCTAAAGCTCCGGCGGTGATTGTTGCTCCTGATCCTGATGTTTATGGACTACGGACTCTCCGTTTCTCTCCCAACAATATTTACATCTCTGGACACTTAGTGAAACAAACTCTGTTAGCCATAGAGGGTCCGTCTGTCTATAAGGCCCTCTCCTGTTATTTATCCCCATAAAGATTGTCATTCCTTTCTCTCTGGGTCGACCTGAGGAGGACGGGTTCACCATTTGAGTCTTGGTTCCTCCCAAGGTTTCCTCCTCCAGCTGAGGGAGATTTTCCTCGCATCTGTTACCTTTGGCTTACTCACTGGGGGCTCGGACCTGGATTTGTAATGTTGCTTTGTGACAACCTGGTTGTAAAAAGCACCATATAAATAAAATTGAATTGAAATTCTCCACAGATTGTCAAACTGTTATTTCCCAGCTACCTCTTCACCAACCCATTCACCAAGTGAAGCTTGGTGAATGGGTTGGTGAATGGGTTGGTGAAGAGGTAGGTGGAAAATAACACCCACCTACCTCTTAAATGCAGAGAAAGAATTTCACATTGTTCACACTGTGTGCTGTGGTGTTTTCACATGTGACTATAAGGGGCCATCTATATTTTATTTTATATACAGTTACAGTACTAGTCAAATTATTTTGTTTTTACTGTCATTCTGAGACCAAAATTCTTCTTCTTTTAGAAATCCCCTCCTTGCTTTGATAGAGCTTTACACAGTCTTGTTCATTCTCTCAAGCAGCTTCATGAGGAGCAATGTTTTGGCCTTGTCTTGTCCTAATGTGTCTTTTTTTCATGTATGTTTTATATGTGTCTGTACCATGTGCTGGTTTCTGTGCCATGTTCAGCTTTTGTTATGCACCTGTATTGTTTCTGACCCTATCTAGCCCCCAGATGTTCCTAGTCATGTGTCTGTATAAGTGCCCCTGTGGGGGTCTCTGTGTCACTTTACCTGCCTCTGGCATTGCGTTGTCTTTCATGTGTTAAGTTTCTCAGTCATGTCAGTTTCCCTGTGCTTATTTAATGATGTTTCTTGTTTTAATTCATGTTTTGTATTAGTGTTTTATCTATTGCTTTGATTTATTTAATAAAGTCTTATCAAACTTGGGTATTACATTCTGCTTCCAGTGCCTCTCATCATTACACCCGAGAGACCGTTCCAACAGCACTGAAGATGATGTTGCAGAAAAACATTTGTTATGGTGCCATTTAAAAACGTTTGTTCATTTTTGTTTTATTTAAACATTTTAAGAATGATTTCAAATTTACACATGGACTTAACTGTTTTTATTTCTCCAAATTGAGAAGTCTGGTAAAAGAAAGGAAGAGAGAAGAAGAGCATGAGAGAGAGATTGGTAGCAGATAGGGCACTGCTAAAATTAATTTGGGAATGATTCTCAACTTTCATCAATAATGCAATATATTTGAATTGTTTGCATTAATGTTTAAGCTGAGATTAACAATGAATATTTTAACTGCAACTGTGTAAAAGGAATATTGCTGTTAAAAAGCACCTAATTTATTTAAAGTGTTTGAGAAGATTAGATAAAACTTTATTAGTTCCAGAAGTGGGAAATTTGCATTGTCACAGCAGAAAGTGAACAGTACAAAGGTAAGAGCAGCAAAAATTTTAAACAATAAAATAAAATCTATACCAACAGTACAGCACTAAAAATATACCTGTGACGTCTGGGCCTTGTCCGCCCCGCGCCAGCGGTCCGGAATGCTTGCCTGCCACACCTCCTCATCTTTGTGCTGGGTTGTTTATGGTTGGGTGTGGGGCGTAGCAACCCATCTGCTAAGAGTGAGCCTCCATGCCCAGCTCTGATTGCGTTGCTGAGCGCCCGTTCATTACTTCAGCTGGCTCTTGCTTTGTCAATCAGTTTGAGTTTAGCCCCCTGTTTAGTTAGATTAGTTGCGTTTTCCTATTGGTTCTTTGTCTCCATCTTTCTGTATTTAAGCCAGCCGCTCCAGCACTCTGGTGTGGGATCGCCATCATACAAAAGCCATCACAAGCCCTTATCTCTGCTGGCCATCTGGCTCTCTGTCTTGTATTGACCTCTGTCTGTTGTAGATCTTTGCCAATGGACTTTGATTGTGCTCTGTCTTCCCTTGTTCCTCTAGTGCTGACCCTCTATCTGCCCTCCGGCAGATAGACCTCGGGCTTGTCTGACTTATCATGGTTGTTGCACGACGCTGTCTTCTTCAAGACTCCTTAAGAGTGAAACGCATCGGTTTTGCCCTCACTACGGAGCGATGTCTTCACATCCAAAGCTGAGCATAACCCTCTTTACCAAGAGCTGGCGTGAGGAGGGAAAGCCTCAAAAGGTAATTGCAAAAGAAGTTTGATGTTCTCAAAGTGCTGTATCAAAGCACATTAATAGAAAGTTAAGTGGAAGGGAAAAGTGTGGAAGCAAAAAGTGCACAAGCAGCAGGGATGACCACAGCCTGGAGAGAATTGTCAGGAAAAGGCCATTCAAAAGTGTGGGGACCTTCACAAGGAGTTGACTGAGGCTGGAGTTAGTGCATCAAGAGACACCACACACAGACGGATCCTGGACACGGGCTTCAAATGTCATATTCCTCTTGTCAAGCTGCTCCTGAACAACAAACAACGTCAGACGCGTCTTACCTGGGCTAAAGAAAAAAAAAATTGTCTGTTGCTCAGGTCCAAAGTCCTCTTTTCTGATGAGAGCAAATTTTGCATCTCATTTGGAAACCAAGGTCCCAGAGTCTGGAGGAAGAATGGAGAGGCACACAATCCAAGATGTTTGAAGTCCAGTGTGAAGTTTCCACAGTCTGTTGATTTGGGGAGCCGTGTCACCTGCTGGTGTTGGTCCACTGTGCTTTATTATGTCCGGAGTCAATGCAGCCGTCTACCAGGACATTTTAGAGGACTTCACGCTTCCTTCTGCAGACAGGCTTTATGGAGATGCTGACTTCATTTTCCAGCAGGACTTGACACCTGCCCACACTGCCAAAAGTACCAAAACCTGGTTCAACTCGCCTGACCTGAACCCCACAGAGAATCTATGGGGCATTGTCAAGAGAAAGATGAGAGACATGAGACCGAACAACGCAGAACATTTGAAGGCCGCTACTGAAGCATCCTGGTCTTCCATAACACCTCAGCAGTGCCACAGGCTGATAGCGTCCATGCCACGCCGCATTGAGGCAGTAACTCATGCAAAAGGGGCCCAAAACAAGTACTGAGTACATATGCATGATTATACTTTTGAGAGGTCTGACATTTCTCTATTTAAAATCTTTTTTTTTATTGATTTCATGTAATATTCTAATTTTCTGAGATTTTGAAATTGGGCTTTTCATAAGCTGTAAGCCATAATCATCAAAATTATAACAAAGGCTTGAAATATCTGACTTTGCATGTAATGAGTCTATATCATATATTAGTTGAATAAGTTAAATTACTGAAATAAATGAACCTTTGCATGATATTCAAATTTTTCGAGTTTCACCTGAAACTGTGAAAAAAAGTGTTTGCCCCCCTCCTGATTCCTCATTTTTTCCCATGTTTGTCACACTTAAATGTGTCAGATCATCAAACAAATTTAAATATTAGTCAAAG
>JBBJLS010070349.1:0-12015 GCA_037577275.1 Bryconaethiops microstoma
TGGTGGTTGGGGGTTACGTCTGTGTATTTAAGGGGGTTTAGGTTGGATGTTCAGGTATGGGTCAACTCTTGTGTTTATTTTATTTTAATCTTGCAGCCCCTTTTAATTTAAACCAGTCCTACGCCTGACCCTTGTGTCAGTTTTTGTTTTGTTTGACTTACGGAAAAGAATAAAGAAAGAAAATGCAGCACGTGGACTCTGAGTGGTGTGTGTGTGCCTGCCATTTGTGCATGGAGAATGGAACGACCCTTGACATTCTGACTTTGATGAAAATAATAAAAACATGCATAAAAATTCTCCCTCCCTCGATTCTGACATTTAACAAATGCAAAAAATATGTTACTATTTATTGCTCTAACACAGACAAGGTTTGCTATGATTTAATGTTTGACAATAAAGAAAAAAAAGGTTTTGTGTTTTTTTCTGAAGTGTATGTAAATATCTGGTTTCAACAGTATGTAGGTCACTGTGTGTCTTAACAAACAAAAATCATTCATCAGAAACTGGTCAGGTTCAGGGACTGGCCAGAAAATGAGAGTCTTTAAAAGTCCTTCAGAAAGCCTGGAGAACTGCTCCTCAAGAGAACACAAAAAAATAAGGAAGTCTGGCTATTTGGAAGCAAAATCTAAAGAAATGAGGGGTGGCTCAAGATATTTGCACAGTACAGTACAGTCTGGTTTAACTGGTTTTATGTGCATGGTATGAGAGCATACATTAAATTCTATAACCACAATATTGATTATAAAAAGATTTAATTGACTCAACCTCAGGTGTTATTAGAGTATCATTAGTTGAACTCAGTAACACTTTTACACAGACCTTTTTAACCTAGTAGCATCTTTCGAGCCACTACAGCAGGCTGGCTTAGAGAGCAGAGAGTAGCTCTGTTGTTTCTGTGGACCACAGAGAGACAGTCTGCCGTGGGTATAAAAGCCCTGGAGTGTTGTTTTTTTGTAGTTGTATTTTGTTTTGTATTTGTTTGTGAGTTTAGGTCTCTGGTCTCGAAAGTGTGTGGAAAATAAAACCATTGATGTTTTCCTTCATCTTCAGGGTTCAGTCAGGTTCAGACAGAACTTTGTGGGCCTACAATCTGGCGGGTACGGAACTTTGTCAGGAGCTACACTTCAGTCCAGACAGATTTTTGTAGATTGATAGTCATGTTTGGACTTGTGTGGGGATACAGTTGGGCCCAAAGTGGATTTTGTGAAGCTAGAATCAACATCACAGAGAATTTGGTTGAACTTGAACTTGGTCAGGTTTGGTCACTGGTCAAAAACGTACTTGGCCTACAGTACTGTGCAAAAGTCTTGAGCATTTCTTTTTATTTTGTTGTACAAAAATAATATTTCATACCTGTCAAACTGTCTTATCTTTGGTAGACTGAGTAGACTAAATGTAAGAAATGGAAACAAATATTTTACTGTGACAGGCTACAAAGTGTCTAAAGATACAAGGAGCCTAGATAAAGGAGTTCCAACCACTCAGCATTCAGCACCACCAGTATACTGATCACCGCCTGATCATCTGGAATCATCTGCTCCTGTTTCTTCACTGCTTCAGGCCTTAAGTTAGCTGGCTTTGTCATGCTTGAATGATTCAATTATCGTTTTATTAAATAAAGAACAACAGACAAGTCACAAAAGGTATTTTTTCACTTCCAATTTGTGCAAAAAAGTGAATGGAAACATTGTTAAAAATGTTCAAATACAGGCAAAGTGTTTCCAAGGTTTGACAGGCTGTGTACATTAAATTTAATCACACTGTGTTTTCCCACAGCTATTGTACTATTTATACATATTTCGTTTTTAACTAGCGGCTGGATTAACAGGAAGGTGAACTGATTGTTCTGTCCTGACCTGCATGCGTGTATTCCTCTCTGTCGCATGAATGCGTTGGTCCATCTCCTCTTCCATCTCGGCCAGCTGAATGGCAGCCTGGTCCTGAGCCCTGAGGGCAAAACAGCACTACTGCGTAAGACGATCCACCTTGATGACCACTTTTTTAACATAAATATGTTAGGCCATCCAGCAATCAGTTCCTGTTCTTTGAGTAGAACCACATGTAGCGCTAACGATCAGACTGTTTTACTAACAGCATCTGTGAATAGAATGATTGACTTTGACTTTTCTCTGCTTTACCCTACCATACAACTGAGAACTGCCAGTTACATAAAAAAAAACAAACCCAGCTAATTGTTAAAAAAGCTTGTTCAAACCTTTTTACAGCCAGTGCCAGGTGCTCCATCTCTGTGTTCTGTAGCTTGATCTCTCTGATAAAGTTGAGTATGACTCTCTCATACTGAGGAATAATCCTGGCCTCCGTCAGACTGATGTTCTGGTACAGGGTCATCACCTGGTCAATACTATACACACATGCACACAGAGTTATTCATTTTTGGTTTGTAGCAGTACAATAAACAAAAACATAGGCAACACAATTGCATTACAACATCTAGACTGCCTTTAAAATATTCTTGATTTCCTCTACTTTTGCCTTTTTGTCACACTAATGATTTTATGTCCCCAATAAAATAGTAAGAAAAATAAGAAGAATTTGGAGAAATGTTGGTAGACTGGCCACATCTGGAGAGATTTACCACTGTTCAAGGTATTCTTAATTTGGGGACAATGGCTCTCATTCTGGTCCTCTGAGAAATGGCTCTGTAACCCCTTTGAAATATTATTTAAATAACTGAATGGTAGCGGCTGACTTCAGATTGATAGACAGTAATATTCCAATTCCGCATGTATTGCAGTAGTCAAGCCTGAGTGTGTCTAATCTAACTTTTCACTTACCTAAATTTGATTCATTTCAAAGAAGCATCCCTAATGGATTCAACACACACTGGCTTCTTTTATTAGTCAGTGGGATCTGCAACATGAGTGTGTGAGGATTTGAGCACACTATAAGCTTCCATTAGTTTGCTGGCTACATTACCACAACAGATCCAGTGCAAAAATAAGGAAGAAACTTCACATTTTGGGTAAAGGCTTAAACTGATCACTTTAAGCTTGGTTGGTCAGTTCCTCTCTCATGATCAGTTAACATTGATCAGTTCAGCTACTCAACGTGAGGTAAAGTGGACCCTTATGGTCACACATAAACACACCACACAGTGTAAACAATGTAAAATTCTTTCGCTGCATTTAACTCATTCACCAAGTTTTTCCCCAGTTGTCAGAGTCTAAGCTGAGCTTCCAGATCTCCTGCGCACACACACACACACACACACACACACACACACACACACACACACACACACACACACACACACACAGTGTGTGGGGATAGTACCTTGCACAAGGCCACCAGCTGCCCCAAGGTCTCTTATGAAAGAGCATGTTCATCATTCAACTGCATGACCATGATGTCTTGGTCAATGATATAACATGTCCTTGCGATAGATGTTTTTGAAGCCGTATGAAGCACTTTAAGAAGAGGCACTAATCGATGTCCTTTCAGATAAAGCATAGCTGCATGGTGGTTGGAGCTGTCTTCACCCTTTGGCTCTGAAGACCTTATCTGTCCCGTCATAAGATTCAAGCTATGTTCTCAAACAAGCACCATGACTTAAAGCACAGCACTCACAATTCATCTCAGAACCAATAAAGATGAACAAGGCAGTGACACTTCCTCAGTCCTCGTAATAATACTTCATCCAATAAAGGTGGGGGTGACTCAGTAAAAATCTACCAGAGTAAAAGTATTAACATACATTATTCTGAATCACCTCTTGTCCTTTAAGTAAATATGCTTATCAAAGGAACTTTTAAATGATTCCAGTGAGTGACATCTGGCAAACAAGCCACAAAGACTTTACATACAGTCCTGGCAGGTGTGTTTAATTTCAACGAGGCGTCACTTATGGCTTCAACACACACTGGCTTCTTTTATTAGGCAGAATGACCTGTTACCTTCTGGTAGTTTGCGGTGGGATCTGCAACATGGGTAACACCAGTACAGACAAAACACCAGTGTTCTTACAGTACAGACTGTCAAAGTGATTCCAATCATCTGTTTCTTCAGCTGGACACACACTGTAATCAAGACTTATACTTAAAATAGGCCACTGCCAGTCAGATGGTCATTAAAACATATACATGTTAAACATGCTCTTATCTGCTATTAGCTGTCAATCTGCCTTTATCCTGCTCTTTCAGTGTTCATCAACTTAACCCAATCTATTCTGAGCCAGCTGTTATGAAGTAAATCACAAATCCTTCCCATTTTTAATGATTCAACTTGACAATGGATTTTGTTACTTCTACTCCTTTTTCCTTTTCCACCATTCAAGAAAGAAACAGGACCACCGAAAAGTTTTGGTGTACTCTCTCACTCTTTGGGCCAAAAGTCCAGAAACAGGGTTTTCAGGAGTGAAATCAGTAAGTGGGATGTAAGTTAAGGGGGTACCAAAAGGTTTCAAAGAAAAGGGGCTCATTTAAAATAATAAAATGTGCTCTCTTAGCTATGTCAGAACAATCTTGTCAAAGTTGTTGATCTGGAGAGAACATTTGGACAGCTTAACAGCTGTATTTCAATGGGTGTTAACCATTTATGATGTGTATTTTATAGCTACAAGTATTAAAAAATCGAACGATATAAATAATAACTAATAACACACGCATGCACGCACGCACGCACACATATATACACACACACACACACACACACACATATGTATATACATACACACATACATAAATAAATACATACAAATACACACATATATATACACGTACATACACATACATTACATATACATTATATATATATATATATACACATACACACATGTATATATATATATACACAAATAAATACATACAAATACACATATATATATACACACACACACGTACATACACATACATTACATACACATTATATATATATATATATATATATATATATATATATATATATATACACACACACTGTGAAAAAGAATTTGCCCCCTTTCTGATTTCTAATTTTTTTGCATGTTTGTCACACTTAAATGCTTCAGATAATCAAACTTATTTAAATATTAGACAAAGATAACCCAAGTAAACAGAAAATGCAGTTTTTAAGTGATTTTATTCATTAAGGAAAAAAAAATATCCAAACCTAAATGGCCCTGTGTGAAAAAGTAATTGCAAAATCACGAAGTAACTTTGGTTAATCACATTGTTTGGAAAACTGAGTGCAATTCCACTAGCCACACCCAGGCCTGAATCAAGAGATCACTTAAAATGGAGGCTAAAATATCCCAGAAAAGGAAGACATCATACCACAATCTAAAGAAATTCGGGAACCGATGAGAAACAAAGTAATTGACATCTATCGGTCTGAAAAAGATTACAAAGCCATTTCTAAAGCTTTAGGACTCCAGCGAACCACGGTGAGGGCCATTATTGACAAACGGAGGAAACATGGAGCAGTGAACCTTCCTAGAAGTGGCCGGCCTACAAAGAGTGCAGTGACAACTCATCCAAGAGGTCACAAAAGAACCCAGAACAACATCTAAAGAACTGCAGACCTCACTTGCCTCAGTTAAGGTCATAAGAAAGAGACTGGGCAAAAATGGCATGCACGGCAAGTTCCAAGGCGAAAACCAATTTTGACCACAAAGAACACAAAGGCTTGTCTCACTTTTGCCAAAAAATGTCTTGATGATCCCCATTTCTTTTGGGACAATATTCTGTGGACTGATGAAACAAAAGTTGAATTTTTGGGAGGTGCGTCCTGTTACATCTGGCGTAAAAGTAACACAGCATTTCAGAAAAAGAACATCATACCAACAGTCAAGCATGGTGGTGGTAGTATGATGGTCTGGGGTTGTTTTGCTGCTTCA
Organism: Bryconaethiops microstoma; assembly: GCA_037577275.1. Classification (NCBI taxonomy): domain Eukaryota; kingdom Metazoa; phylum Chordata; class Actinopteri; order Characiformes; family Alestidae; genus Bryconaethiops; species Bryconaethiops microstoma. The sequence goes on from JBBJLS010070349.1 coordinate 5,834, forward strand.
GGACCTGGACGACTTGCTGTGATTGATGGAACCATGAACTCTGCTCTCTACAAAAATATCCTGAAGGAGAATGTGTGGTCATCAGTTTGTGACCTCAAGCTGAAGCGCACTTGCGTTCTGCAGCAGGGCAATGATCCAAAACACACCAGCACGTCCACCTCTGAACGGCTTAACAACAAAATGAAGGTTTTGTAGTGGCCTAGTCCCAGTCCGGACTTGAGTTCAATTGAGATGCTGTGGCATGACCTTAAAAAGGCGCTTCATGCTCGGAAACCCTCCAATATGGCTGAATTAAAACAATTCTGCAAAGAAGAGTGGCCCAAATTCCTCCACAGCAATGTGAAAGACTCATTCCCAGTTATCGCAACTACTTAATTGCAGTTGTTACTAAGGGTGGCACAACCAGTTATTAGGTTTAGGGGGCAATTACTTTTTCATATAGGGCCATGTAGATTTGGATCATTTTTTTTCCTGAATCAATAAAATCATCATTTAAAAAAAAGCATTTTGTGTTTACCCTGGTTATCTTTGTCTAATATTTTAATTTGTTTGATAATCTGAAATATTTAAGACAAAAAATAAGAAATCTGAAAGGGGGCAAAAACCTTTTCACAGCAGTTTGTGTGTGTGTGTGTGTGTGTGTATAAACATAATTTTTAAAAAATCTCCATATATATATATACTTTTCCAATACACACGTTCATATTTTATATTTTTAGATTGTATAGTGTACATTTTGTACTCTACTGTTGGTATAGTTTTTATTCTATTCTATTGTTTTTTCATTTTCGCGGCTGTTACCCTTGTACTGTCCACTGTCTGCCGTGACAATGCATATCCCCCCCTTGTGGGACTAATAAAGGTTTATCTTATCTCTTATGTTTTTCCATATACATTCCAGTCACCAAATTGTAGCAGTAGAGAGGGACTCAAGGATATAACTGGTGTGACAAATTTAACCAAACAGATTATGCAGGACCAGCCACCTCTAGTGGCTAGGCGCATGAACTGTTCTTTGTGGTGTTGCTCAGAATTCAGGTCACAGTCCACTTGTACATGCTGTATATCATGTGTTGCAACATTATGAATAAGAAATCATAGATGCATTAGCTTGATCACTATACCTATGTCTATACCTCAGTGGAGTAACATTCTTAACCTTGCCACTCTTCTGGCCGTTGTTGTGGATGTGAACTTCATGATCTTTCTGAGACACCTTTACAGATTCCAGATGTTGAGTTTTTTGTGGATTGTTCAGCTTCTAAACAGATATGCTGTTGTGACTGATAATGATGTTACTGTACATTTGGCTACTGACTGATCTGCACAGATTCAAACTGGCAAACTGTGTGTACTGGGGCAGTGTGGTGAAGACAGCTGATGCCAACAGGCTCAACAAGCTGATTTAAAAAGGCTGGTTCTGTCCTGGGTGTCAGACTAGACCCTGGCAGAGGTGTCTTGAGAGGAGAATGCTGAAAAAGCTTATCAGTATCATGGATGGGCCATCAGAACACACATCAAAAGACTCATTACCTCCAAATGCAGAACCGAAAAACACAGGAAATCCTTCCTACCTGTGGCAATATAACTGTATAACTCTTCCTCGTTCTGTACATGATCTTTTTCAGCATTAATGTCATTATGTTCTCATTCGGATTGTGCAATATTACTCATCTGGTATTAATTTACTCATCTGTATGTTATTGAATGTTTGTTTCATCCACTCATCACATGCTACTCTTATTTTATTCATGGCACAAACAGTAAGTCACTTTTCATAACCACTTGCACTAATAATCTTATTTTATTATCTCTTTCTGATTCTGCCTTATTTAATTACATAAATCATAACCAATAAGTCTTGCTAGTGACTTTTTTTTTAGATTCAGCTCTTTATTAGTGCAAAAACAATTTTCATTTGGTCAAATGGAGGTGTTTCAACCCCTAAAATACATTTCTACTGCCATATTTTGACTCGTCTGTGTGGTTTCCAAAAACATTCATTTTTCTTTGTTAATAAAGTGAATCATTAGTGTCATTGCAGTAGCACAGTTTTGTTCTTCTATGATGATTATTATTATTATTATTGTTGTTATAGGTCAATATCTGATTCCCCCAAGTACAATTGAATAATCCAAAGGGAGTGTGGAGGGGCAAGTTGCCCTAAGCGAGTCTCTGAGCAAACATTGTGAAGTCATCTCACTCTGTAGCAGGCACAAAGACACAAACGCAGACCAAAAAATAATAATTATAGCAAAAGCTACAGAGATGGCAGGCTCATAAACAGAATTTAAGACACTACAACACAGGCCAAGCATGAAAGAAAGACGTGTCACTTTTTGATGTGGTTTATAAAATTCAGCCCAAGAAAGTTTAATTTAATCGCTGATGCGGCCAGTTAGCCAGCGAGCTGCTAGCCAGTTCAGTTAGTTGATTTAGTGCCATGTCTTAACTTGTTGAAAAATGTGTTCATAGTGAGTCTCAAGGACAGTAAAGTGTGGTAGATTAGCCAGCAGGTTTTGCCTCCCTCATGCTCACCCCAAAATAAGTTTCTGTGAGTTCTGGAGTGCAATCTCACTTTGCATTTTCTTGTGGAAATGCATTCTTATTTAATTTGTTGTTTGCTTGGTGAAATGAGTTTGATGGAATAATAAATCATTTATATGGCACATTCCTGTAAAAACTGAAAATCCAGAAAAGAACTGCTGAGTATGATTTTCACCTGGACAAATGATAAAATTGTTTTGCACACTTAGTTTTCTTCGTTTATTTTGTCTTTTATTCTGTTTTAGATGCTTTGTATGGTGTTTGAATCTGCAGCCTGCTTTTTTCTCTTCACTTCACCACATTGGTCTTCACCTGGTGGTGACGGTGGAGGAGAGAAGAGGAGAAACATCAAGTTACTGGGTGTAAGTGCTAGAAACCTCTCCCCAGTATCCTCCACAGGTCTGCTCTACACAGGGTAGAGCTGCACACAGACCAGAAGACAACATCCTGAAGAACATCACACAGACACATTTACACTCCAGCAGTATTAAATAATCTGTATCTGCTCATGTTTAGATTGAGTTGCTCTCCAGTGGTGTAGTGGTCTCTGTATAGGTGGGTTTATTATAATTTCTTAGATCGGCATGACAGTTTCCATTAATATAAGAAAAAATTTTATTTATCCCAAGGGAAATTCTTTTGTCATGAGCATGCTCAGTGCAAAAAGAAAAATAAAGATAATGACAATAGAGAACCTTAAAATTAGAGTTGTTACAATTCCTGGTAACTGTCATCACAGATACTGTAATGTTTATTATCCGCCAGGAGAGATGGTAAATGTATGTTTAGGGATGTCTGTGGTTAGGATTTTACTGATTCTTGATATCGATACTGATTTTTTGTTGTTGATATCTGTACTTATTGATGCACTTATTGACACTACTCTCCATAGTCTGGTGCAAGAAATTGACCTCACATGAAGATTTCAAGATTTTTATTTGTCATATGCGTAGTTATACAGGTGCAGTGAAAAAAAGATTCAGCAATTATTTTATAAGGAAACGAATGATTTTGAAAAGCTGTAATGGTTCCGGCCCCACGCTTCAAATAAAAATACAACAGCTATTTACCAACCCCACAACAGAATAATTCACTCTTTTTTGTTGCCTTTTATCTATGGATTTTACGCCTGATAAATGATCGTATTAGCGCCCTCTGCTGTTGTTAAGGAGAAAGGCAGGCCGACGGCCGTGCACAGATTGCCAGTCAGCTCCTGGATCTGATTGTACTGATTCTTGTGAGTGAACATTTTTCACATCGTTCCTCAATTAGTATAATTAATGTTTCACATATATACGGTTTTGTGCTTTATCCATTCACTCTGCATTACTTTTAATTAGTTTGTATTTATGAGCTATTTTCTTTTCTCTATTATAGGATCAGTAACTTCCTTCCTGTTAGGCTCAAGCTAGTCATTCTGAAGCAGATTCGTTATTTGTATGTTGTTAATACACAACAACATACAAATAACACACAACACTGTATTCCACTGTCTGCTGACAGACTTTAAAATATGCTGAGCTGATAAAGCTGGGGTTCCTAATAAAAATGTGTTTCCCTCATTCTGTCTTTTATGCCTCTTTTCTTCATCACTTCAGCCAGTAAGGGGCAGCTGGTAGCCTAGTGGTTAGGGCGTTCGCCCTGTGATCAGGAAGTCGTGGGTTCGAATCCCAAGACAACTAAGCGTCTCTGAGGCACCCACACACTGCTCCCCGGGCGCAGCGTTCCTGACTGCCCACTGCCCCACTTGGTGAATGGGTTAAACGAAGAGGAAAAATTCGTTCTGTTCACACTGTGTGATGTGGTGTGACATGCTCACGTATGACAGAATGGTCACTTAAATTTTTCAATAAAGTCTGGGCATGAGTAGACAATAATGAGCTCAAATTAATTTAAAAGGGGAACCCGTTCTGTATATGTGATCCCCAAATTTGTACATTTGGTCTAATGATGAAGCCTTTTCTGTTACGTTTGTGCTTTTTGATCATGTTACTAAGCTCTATGATCAGTAGGAGCTGAGCAGCTGCCAGAAGAGAACGACTAGGTGTAGAGGACGGGTGGTTTGCACAGACGTTGCCCAAAAGCTTTAAAGAGGAACCTTCTACCAAGGTGAGGAGATTCTGAGATGGTGATCAGGTGGTAGGGAAGATTGCCCACTGGGAACTACAGGCTACAGGAACATCAGAGTCTTTGTTTCACATCCGTCGCCGATCGCGTTCATATCGGTGGAGCCGGAGTCGACTAGCGGGATAATCTCCATTATTAAACTCCAACGATGCAACTTCACCAATAAATTAATAACACAAACATCCTATAATAACGCATTCCACAATAACACAAATTCACCCCATATGCTCGTCTCATAATAACACAAACACACCCCATAATACACACAGCAAACGACTCATTAAAGTAATTGACGTTTGTATTGTTTTGTTTGTCACCATGGAGACCATGATTATAGTCGCTGCACGGGAGATTCTACACAAATTTCTCCCAAAATCTCTTTGGCTAGCGGTTACCATAGAAACCATATTGTTACCGTATTTTAGCATATTAACATTATCAATATTAACATTAACATACACTTATGAACCAGATTTACAGGAACTACAGAGGTTTATAAAATCTCCATAAAACAATCATGAGGTACATTTGGAGTTTGTTGTAACTGTTCTCATCTCTATATGACTTTTAAAATATTATATTATTACAGAAGTATTGTACAGTTTCTCGTTTGGAACCTAGTATTTTTTCTTACGTTTACAGATGCTCGTTATTTGTGCTATGCTGAGAAATTACCACTGTGACTATCATAACATTTTAGCAACCACCTAGCAACAACTACTGTGACCGTGACTATCGTTAAACTTTAGCAACCACCTTGCAACAACCGCAGCTACCATAGCAACCGCACATTTTCTCGTGGAAACGCATTCTAGTTTAATATCATAACAGAAGTCATGTAAATACATTTTAAAGTTTCTCTCCTGTAATCTGGCGGTTTTTCTTATATTTTAAAACACTCCATGACAGACGTATTATTTCACCCCAAATCAATATCGATAATAATATTAATAAAGACACAATCTCTTACTTCTGCTAGTTCGGCCATCTTGGTACGTGCTTTGGTCACTATAATGCTGTTCTCGCTGGTCTCTCACAAAGTATGGCAAGCTACAATTGGTTCAAAATTCAGCAGCTCGTATAATTTCCAGAACGTCCTCCAGCAGGTCAACTAGCTTTCTATCTAATATCGTATTGATTTTTAGATTTTACTGCTTACTTTTAAGACTCCATAATTTGGCACCTTCAATCCGAACTGTTCTCTTAGATCGAGGTGTCCAGCGCCGGTCCAGGAGGGTCGGTGTCTTGCACAGTTTGATGGTTCTCCTCCTCAAACACATGCACTAAATCTGACAATTAACTCGCGAGGGGAACCAGGTTTTACTGAGCAGAGAAATCATCTAAACGTGCTGGACCACGGCCCCTGTCTTAGATCATCCGTCTTTATCACTTTCTACTGTTAAATCACGTCTTAAAACACAAATTTTAAACTTACATATTCTGTTTTAACCCAGTTCTAATCGTTTAACCCTATTAAGTAAATATAGTTATATTTTATTATTTTACAT
>JBBJLS010070350.1:0-12015 GCA_037577275.1 Bryconaethiops microstoma
CCTTTGGGATGAACTGGAACGGAGATTGTGATCCAGACCTTCTCGTCCAACATCAGTGTCTGACCTCATAAATGCTATAGAATGAATGGAGCACAAATTCCCACAGAATCTTGTGGAAAGCCCTCCAAGAAGAGTGGAAGCTGTTATAGCTGCTAAGGGGGACCGACTCCATATTAAAGTCTATGTGTTTGAATGCAATGTCATTAAAGTCTCTGTTGGTGTAATGGTTCGTCATCCCAACACTTTTGTCCATATAGTGTATGTTAGGGGTGTCATTACATTCGTAATCAAAAGGCACCTGTGAAAATCCGTTTATATGATCAGCATTTGTTTGCACAAGAAAACACTTAATATTAATTAACCGTGTTTGTCAATGTGCCAACTTCTAATTGGGCCAACCCAGATTATTTGTAGCCGTGACCCAGTATCATGTTTAGCCAATCAGTATGTAGCTGTTGCTTCATTCGAGTATTTGTTCACTAACCCTTTCTGCTTAACTAGGCTCTGAAAGCAACTGAGATGAGTGAACAGGTAAGTGCTCTTCAGCTCACACAGGTTTATTCAGGTACACTGTGTTACAGGACAGTCGAGAGATGAAATGACAGTCAACAGATCTTAAAGAAGGTCTTTATTGTAGTCGAACATGAGCAAACACGCACAGACATCACACATGAACTAAAACAGTCTCTTACTCCTCCTCTACTTTTCCAGGAGTGCCAGTGGATTGTGGAGAACCATGCACCACCTAGTGAGCACCCCTCATCAGTCAAAGACAAGCTAACATAACACAGACTGCCTAACATGCTTGCAAAAGCACCTCCACATTCAAGTCTTTATATTATAGTAAACAAACAATTCAAACAATTCACTCTAATTACCTCTGTAAATGCCCTTCTATTTATTACACTGCACGTTCTGCTGCTGCTATATTTGCACAATTATATTTATTGCTGTCCACCCCTGCATTTTTGCACATGTCACTCTCTGCTGCTAGAATACAGAATCCGTTATACTTCTGAATTCAGACTTATACTGTAGCTATTGTCAATTGTACTAAATGTTATCTTGTTTTGTTGCTCCTGTGTTTTTCTTGTACCCTCTTTTGTGCTGTCTGTACTTGTGGTCTTGTGATGTTCTCTTTCTGTTCTTGCGTGGCACCGTGGTCCTGGAGGCACGTTGTTTTGCGTACTTTGTGTATGCATTTGAAATGACAGTAAAACCTACTCAAAAATGTCTATAACACAGAACATTATGTAAGAACTTCACGTTTTTATAAACTTGAGAGCCAAATTCTTGCGATAGTCTTGTTTATGCTCTTCTAAGTCTGTCAGGTGGGTTGGTGGATGACTCTCTCTTTCTGACTGACTCAGCGTTGCAGTGTTAGGCTCTTGCAGTCCTTTGCTTGCAACGTTTGCAGGGATAGGCTGTTCCATTCATCCATCCTCAGCTTCTCCAGAGGATTCTGTGGCTGCTGGAGTCATCAGAACTACAACAGACTGAGGACTGTTTATGCCTGTTTCCTGGCTCTGGCCCTGGGCGCAAAGATCCCTTAGCATACCTGAGTCTCATCTGATTCACATCTCTGGGTAGGCTATGAACATTTCCCACTGTCACTCCGTATGACACAGGACCTGTGCAACCATCAGCAACAGCAGGGACCCACATCAGACCATAACTGCAATTCTGAATGAACCGTTCCTCTGTTTTGTGCCTTGATCATAGGTTTGTTTCTGATGCTATTGCTTCTCTCAAACCTTTGCTTTCAGCTCATGTACTAAGAAGTAGAAGGTTGCTCTTAGCTCCCGAGACATGAGCATCTTTAATTGAACAAGAATCTTGAAAGTTTTGTTTATTTTACCTGATGTTTTCTTCAGCCCAGCCTTCAAGGTTTCCACAGCCTGCTCCGTCAATCCACTGGATGCAGGATGATACAGCGTAGACATGAAATAATGAGCGCCATTTTGCCTTTAAAAAACTCTCAAATTCTGCACTGGTGCTGTTTTCTGTGATAAGACATTAAGATGTTCCATATATGCTGAAACTCTGTCTTAATTTCTCAGTGGTTGCTTGAGAACTGGATGTATTCATGCCATACGCTTCCATCTATTTTGCATACGCGTCCACCAACACTAGGAACATTTTTCCTAAGAAAGGGCCTGCATAGTCTGGATGAAGTCTAGACTAGGGCCTTTCAGGCCTCCCCCATGGATGTAGCAGAGTAGAGGGAGGGCACTTTGCAGTCTTTTGCCATTCCCACTTACCTCTTTCTCCACCTCCTTGTCCATTCCAGGCCACCATACCTAAACCCTTCATTTTGGACATTTCTGCATGTGTGCAGTGTGGCTGTCTCAGCAGGAGTGTGCACCCTTGTGGAGGTATGATCATCTGTGCACACCACACAACACAGCCTTCTCTGACACTCAGTGTCAGTCTTCAAGCCAAGCCAAGTCAAGTCAAGTAGGTTTTATTGTCATTTCGACCATATTTACACAGTACACAGTGAAATGAAACAACGTCCCTCCAGGACCACAGTGCAACCCAAGAGCAGAACAGAACAGAACACAACAAGACCACAAGTGCTTCTTGAGGAGTATGGCTGTGAAGAGGGATCTGTTACTACTGGCCAACCTTTCAGAGCATATTCATGAACCTGTGACAAAACCGCATCTTGGGCTGTTCACCTAATTTGTCCTGCATTCAGGGGGACGGTCTTTAGCAACTCCAGCATCACCACCCTGTCCCCCGTTGCTCTCTCTCATCCACAGTCCCAGACACTGGCCGTCTGCTTAACAATGTTTTCTTAGCTTTTACACAGTTTTGTACTTCTAGACCAGCGCTGTACTTGAAGCGATGCCATTTGTGGAACTAATTTCCTTACACTTAATAAGGTTATCAGGGCTTTGTGGTCAGTGACTATCGTAAAGATCTAATCATACACATACTTTTGGATCCCAAAATCACCAAAATCAGTCTATCTTTGTTAGCAGGGCGTGTGACTTGAACCCAAGTGGTTTTTCACTCCCGTCGTCCATCTTGTGTGATAAGATTTCCTCTACCCCATAGGGAGAAGCATCACATGAGAGAATGAGCTGAGCAATGAAACAATACTTCTGTAGATCTCAAAAGTTGTTTTGATTTTTTTTTTATGTGTTGTCTTGTGATTCCTTCCAGCTCCGTGTTTCATCCTTTCGCAGGAGCCGGAGATGCGGAGCTAATAATGTGGCCAGATTAGAAAGGAACGTGCTATAATAAGTAAGCCTAAAAAAGCCATTAACTTAGTGATGTTTGTTAGAGAGAGAGCCTCCTCTATTGCTTTTACTTTGTTTTCCATGATGCAGTACTCCCGCGTATCTATAATGTAAAATAATAGGAACTGTGTTGATCTCTTCCTTTAACAACCTCTCAATTTCTTGTTCCACCCTCTTTCTCATGCTGTAGGGGACCAATCAGGGTCTGTAAAACTTTGGGGTGGCTTTTTCTGTAACATGAATGATTGTGGAGTTAATCTTCAAGACGCCCAATTCTTCCTTAAAGACTGAGGCACTGGAACGATCCAGGAATAGGTGTTTTTATGCAGAACTAATCAAAACTATTACAACTGATCACAGGTGGAAGCCAATTAGCTTGATGTGCAGTGGAGAGGGTGAGTAGTTACACCTGATTGAGCTTACAAGCATTTTTAAAAAGTTACCACCCAAATACATGAAATAAAGAAACAGGAAGGAAAAGGAAAAAAAAACAAAAAATCAAAAAACAAAAATATCATCCCTCAGCTTGGTGGGACATAACAAACACTTCTTTCTGTTCCTTCACCTCAAATCTATGTAATCGTTAAGGACACTGAGGAAAAATATGAAACCTAATCTGTGTTCTGCTAACTTGAAAAACATCATTTTTGTTGATCAGGGCGTGGGGTGATTCCCCACACTAGGTTTGTTATTAGCACTCATTTCACTTGTTTTTTTTTTTTTTCATTATTGAGAAGGAAAAATTGAAAGTGGGGGAGGGTGGTGGTGCTGTAGCGTCTTGCCTGAGAACTATGGGGTCGAAAATTAAAGAGTGCTTTATAACTGTACTTTATTATTGTGTTATAATTCACAAATAGCCCATCTAGTACTAGCAAACATAAAAAAGAATTTTTCTGGGCATGAATTTGTATGTTTAACACGAAGACGACCATCATTCCACAAGCAAAATTTAAAATAAATCGGACCCCCTCACATTCAGTTTGGAAAAATATTAAAACATAATCTGAAAAAAAAGGGTTTACAAAATCAACCAGGAGGCCGTAATGTCGCTCAAATACTGGAAACTGGACACTGAAAATTGTGACTGAGAAAGGTCAGAAAAAAGACTTCCAATGACTTGGTGACTGACTTTAGACCAACTCCATCAGATGTCCACCTCTGAAGAAAGTTTAGGCTTTTAAATAATTTCTCTTAGTGTCCATTGAAGCAACAAGTACAACAAATGTAAATGCTTGAGGTTTGTTGAAGCAAGAAGTGCTGCAGCTTCTTTCTAGCCAGTTTGTCCTAAATGTTGCAAATGAGCCACTGACACACCAGTGAACAGAGGTTACTTAGGAACCTATGGCTTTCTTACTATTCTCCAAGGACCAGATCTTATTCCAGCAGTGCACAAAAGAGAGAGCTGCCGCAATTAAATGTAAAATGTACAGCAGGGCAGAATTCACTTTGGCTGGGAGTATACAGGGATTATATTGTATATCGTTATACTTGACCAGCAGGTGGAGGTAGATCTTCAAACTTTACACAGCCCATTAATAAAAACTTGCATATTACAATTTTTCCCTAATGCTTAATGCTTTGCTACATTGATCAAGCCAGTAGTTAAGGTATCAATTCCAAATGCATATGAGCAGAACAGCAAACTTTTTTGCAGACACGTTATCATTGATTGTGCATCACTTTTCACTGCTGAAGGACTTTTTGCAAAAGTCACAGTGATCATTTGGTAACAGCAAAATCAAGTGGAAGTGTCTTAACAAGCAATCAACTACACAATGGCTGCAGCTGCTAAATCACACTACCAAAACGCTGAAATTAGGCCAAATTTGCAATTGGTTAATTACTTCCTGCAAATCTAACTCTAAACCACACAAAATCTGCTAACAAAGTATTGAAGGTTGTAGTAATGTGGTTTCATTTTAAACACAAAACGGAACAAGACCAGAGAGGACCCAGATGCAAACGTAGCGGTAGAAGAGGACAAGGACAAAGACGACGGAGAACAGGGGTCAGCCATGAAATAAGAGCCACTGTTATTAATCGTGGTCTCTCCATGCGTGAGACTGGTCTAAGGGTGCAACCTAATGTCTCAAGGTCATGTGTGGCATCAATTATTTGAACATTCAAGAGGTAAAAGTAGGTATGTAACATTCACTGTAATCCTAATCTAGGTTACAGTTCATGCAGTTATTGGATCTATATTTACTGCAGTGTTCTACATTACGTACAATATTTGCCTTTATAGAATTGAAAGAAGACCTGCAGCTGGTTGCCAGGGGCGGACTGGCAATCTGTGGGTTCTGGACTAGCAGCAAACCACCAAAACTGGATCAGACATGCTCGGAGGTTTTCCCCACAGTGCATTGCCAGGGAAAATATTGTTTGTGATGTCGATGAAAGCATGTGTCCTGATATTAGAGATTGAGATGAAGCAGAGTAAATTGTTTTCTTTTTTTCTTTCACATTACAGAATTGTTCACTATTTGTGTTTGCTTAGACACCCAATAAAATTATTATACCTGCAGTGAAGATGTGTTTTCTCATTCTTATGTTACTTTTGTTGCTCCATCTCAGTGTTTACAGATTTTACTGAAGTGAGTGAGTGATTTGCCTTAAAGGTTTCCTGAGTGCTTGTATGTATTTACTGTTTGACTGTTGTGTGTTACTGTTGGTTGTGTGTTACTGTTTGATTGTTGTGTGTTACTGTTGGTTGTGTGTTACTGTTTGATTGTTGTGTGTTACTGTTTGTCTGTTGTGTGTTACTGTTTGTCTGTTGTGTGTTACTGTTGGTTGTGTGTTACTGTTTGATTGTTGTGTGTTACTGTTTGTCTGTTGTGTGTTACTCTTTGAGTGAGTTATACACTTTTGAAGCATGTAATTAATGTTTTGATTGACATAGATGGTTTTGCAGGGAAGATGAGGAGTTTTGCAAAATTTTTTAGTGTTACGTGGGCTGTACTGGCTGAATAGAGAATGTAGTTATTGTTTTGAAAATGTAGTTAATCTGAGAAAAACTGTAATAAAAACATTTTTTTGTTTGAGAAGAAAAGTTTGAAATCTCACACATGATGGTTTTTTTTTGATAAATCATGCTTAAAATACAAAAAGAATATATGAAATAAAAAATGTGCATGGCATTAAACACCTGAGGAAACTTTCCACACACATGCTGTGGTGTTTAGGCTTTATCCTCTGGGTCTTCTTGTCCATCGTCTGCGTTGATGTTAGTGCAGTAGAATCATACAGGTGTTGCCACTGTGTCTGTGTTTTACAGCAGATGCTGGAACATCTGCCACTCTTTTCTTACTAGTCTTGTGAGAGACTCCTGTACTTTCAATTCTAAGCACCTGTTCCGTTCCAGCTGCATTCTGCACAGGCTGGATCAGGATGTGGAGAAGTGTGATGAAATATTCAGATTGATGAGGAGAAGAGAGAGTGATCCAGAAACCTGAAACTACAACAGGATTGCTCTTCTTCTGCTATATTACAGAATAACAGCAAAAGACCCAATTTACAACTACTCCCTTAAAGGTTCACTACATTTAAAAAAAGACTAGACATTGCTTGACAAACTGAAAATATTTTGAAATTCTATACGGAGGTAATGAAGCCTGTATATACTCTTTATCCATTATTTATTTTTTGAATTTTTTTTTAAACCTTTTAAAACCGCCCGCCCAAGACTAGAGATGGGAGGACATGCAGTGCAGTTTTAATGTATATTTTAATGTATATATGAATCTGCTGAGTTAGACCCTCATTTACTGCATGCATGTGTTATTTCCTGTTATTATTTTATAGTGTGTAATGTGTAGCAGTACATTATACTGATGCAGTTTAATATCTGCTGGGAGCACACACACACACACACACACGCACACATGTACATATCTTTGAATCTCTGAAATCTTGTTGTCACAAGGATGAGGTGAACGAGAACGTACCTGACCAGGAGTTCACCCGTGTAGCGTTGTGGATGAACCCAGACGCAGACAGAAGTGAGAGGGTTGGTAGAACCATGCAAACGCTCTGCAAACGCTCCACAAAAGAGTTATGATTCCCACCGGAACCAGCGTTAACACTCATGTACAGAAGGTAAATGAATACTCACGTGAATCCGGGGTAGAGATGACAGGGCGAGAGGATGAGACTCAATGACTGAGCAACTCGGATCTACCTGTTTCCTGTTTATATACCTTGTGATGCGCTCATTTCCTGTGACCTGTGTGCGTCACGTCTCTAGTGCATGTGATAGTACCCCCCCCAGGACCGTCCCCAGATGGCCCAGGTTGAGAGGATACCCTGCGACGGTAGTCCTGAATCAGGGAAGGATCCAAAATAGACTGCCCAGAAATCCAAGACCATTCCTCCAAGACCAGGTACACGGCCTTGGAGAACTTGTCCACGATGGTCAGGATGGTGTCTTTACCTTTGGACTCCGGCAGTCTGGTGACAAAGTCCAGCGCGATATGCGACCAAGGGCGATGAGGCAAAGGGAGAGGCTGGTGATCACCTGAGCTGGACGAGTTGACAGTCTTGGCCCTGGCGCACACTACACATGCCTGGATGTACTCTTTAACATCACGAGCCACTAAAAAGCCCGCTGGAGGAGAGATTGAGTGCGAAGGACTCCAGGATGGCCCGCGATGGCTGACAAATGCACCCACTGGATGGTCTCTGACCGCATGCTGGAAGGGACGTAGAGTTGTCCAGGAGGTGTTTCTGCTGAAGGGGGCTCAAAGGTCAGCCCCTGGTGGACATGATCTTCCAACTCCCACCGGAGGGGTGAAACAACTATTTCAGGTGGTAACACAGGCGCGGGGTCTGTCCGGGGGCTCTCCACCTGATGTTGACGGGAGAGGGCATCAGACATGGTGTTTTTTAAACCCCAGACGGTAAGAGATCGTAAAACAGAACTGTTCAAAGAACAGTGCCCACAGCACCCGGTGAAGATTCAGTTGTTTCGCCTGCTGGATGCCATTTAGGTTTTGGTGGTTGGTCCAGACAATGAATGGGTCACTGCTGCCCTGAGGCCAGTGATGCCATTCCTCCAGAGCCCACTTGCTGGCCAATTGCTCATGGTCCCCTAACCCATATTGCTGTTGCGTGGGAGTAAATTTTCTGCAGAAGAAACCACATGGATGCAGTTTCTGGTCTGGACCTCGCTGGGAGAGAACGGCTCCTACGCCCACATCAGTGGCGCCCACCTCCACAACGAATGGCTTGGCAGGGTCTGGGTGCCTGAGAATAGGTGCAGAAGTGAATAATTCGCAGAGGTGGTGAAAAGCGTGAATGGCTTCAGAGGTAAGATGAAAAGGGGTCCTAGTGGGTCTAGTGAGAGCAGTAAGAGGTGCTGCGACTGAACTGGATGAAATGTCGGTAGAAGTTTGCAAACCCTAGAAAGCCCTAGAGCCAGTTACGCACAGCATCCAGCTTTTGGGGGTTCATGGCCACACCCTGTGGGGATATCACAAAACCAAGGAATGTGGTGGAACGCTGGTGGAAAACGCATTTTTTCAACTTACAAAACAGTCGGTGGGCCAGCAACCTCTTTAAAACTGCCCGGACATGCTGGGTATTTTCTTCTTTGGTCTTCGAGTATATCAAGATGTCATCTAAGTAAGCGAAGACCCAGCGACCCAGCATGTCTCAGAGGACATCGTTGATAAACTGTTGAAAGGCAGCTGGACTATTGCACAAGCCGAACGGCATTACCAGCGTTTCGCAAAGACCGGTGGGAGTGATGAAGGCTGTCTTCCACTCGTCGCCCTTCCTGATGCGGATGAGATTGTATGCACTCCTCAAATCCAACTTCGTGAAGATGGAAGCACCAGAGAGGGCGTCCAGGGCGGTGTTGGTCAGTGGGAGTGGATGACGGTTCTTCACCGTGATCTTGTTGAGTCCCCGATAGTCGATGCAGGGACGATGCGGGGTCCTTCTTTTTGACAAAGAAGAACCCCGCGGCCACAGGGGAGGATGAAGGACGACTAGTACCCTGTCGAAGGCCATCGGCCACATAGTCCTCCATGGCCTGATGTTCATCTTTAGACAGTGAGTACAAGTGATTGTAGGGAGGGACAGTCCCAGGTTAATCTCCAGATCATAGGGCCGGTGAGGAGGGAGCTGAATGGCCCTACTCTTACTGAAGACCTCTTTAAGATCTTGATACGGTGTAGGAATGAGGCTGGCGTCGACCCCCCTGAGCACGTCTCAGCTGCCGCTGTGAGACAAAGCTCCTGACAGGCCGGGCCCCACTGAAGAATCTTCTGCTGTGTCCAGGAAATCAAAGGATCATGCATCAACAACCAAGGATAACTGAGGATAATGGGAGGTGAGGTGAACTGGGTAATAAAAAAGGTAAGTTTCTTTTGATGTTGATCTATAGTGAAGTGAAGAGTGTCTGATGGGACTGTGAGAAAGGGGCTGACCATCAACGGCTGTGATTTTTAATGGCTGAGATAACGCTTCAGCACTCACACCCAGCTGAACAGCAAAAGAATGGTCAATAAAATTGCCAGCTGCTCCTGAATCAACAAAAGCAGTGACACTGACCTGTTTGTGGCTGAGCTGGATGTGGGCTTGAACCATAAATCGGGAAACGGTCAGCATTGAGGAGGCGGAGATGGTGGAGCCAGGTGAGGCCCCCCTCCTGTTCACCTGGTCTGACCGTTTCCCAGACAGAGCAGGCACAGGAGGTAAGTGAGTACTCACGTGAATCCGGGGTAGAGACGACAGGGCACAAGGATGAGACTCAATGACTGAGCAACTCGGATCTACCTGTTTCGTGTTTATATACCTTGTGACGTGCTAAATTCCTGTGACCCGGGCGCGTCACATCTCTAGTGCATGTGACACTTGTTGAGGAAGTGCATAAGACACTGATGATCTGTATTGTATGGCTGTACACAGCTTTCTCTAAGCCCCATTTCATTTCATGAGTGTGTGTGTGTGTGTGTGTGTGTGTGTGTGTGTGTGTGTGTGTGTGTGTGAAAGAGAGAGAGAGAGAAAGAGAGAGAGGAGAAAAAATACTGGACTAGAAGTGTCTAGAATCTAAAGGAAAGAAAGAAACAAACAGCAACAGGTCCTTCTACTGATGGTTGAAAAGCCTTTTTTTCTCTTTAGACTCACCCAACAACTGCTACGGGGGATTAAATAGACATTAAAGGATAAAAAACAGGTGTGCAGACTAAGCTGATTAGTTGACCGTCTAGATCAGCATTTCCCAAAACAGGGACGGTGTTTTCAAACTGTATTTCCTCAAGAAGAGAACAGATCTATTTTTAAGTTATTTTTTCAAGTACACATAGTCACAAGAATGTACACTACAACATTTCAGCACTTAACACCAAGTAATTGTCAATGACAGCACTGAGAGTGTACCAAAGGAATTGATAAAGGAGTAGTGAAAAAAAATTAACCCTCACAGCAGCCAGCTAGGGAATACTCACTCTATCCCTGGTTGCTTCGATTTCGCCCCTCTCCACTCCGCCGCTGGCCTGCGCTCACGCTGTGCTTAATGTTCCGGACCTGAGCGAGCTTGCGTCATCACTTCACTCATTGCTTTATCCTTCTGTTCCATGAGCTGCCAGATTTACGCCATGTATCCTTGACCTTACTATACCTCACCCGCAGTTTTTTCAGCTTCTTGCGATATTGTGGTTCTTTGGAATCTATGAGCTTGGAGATTTTGCCCAATTTTTGGGGGTTCTTGTGTTTCATATCCAGGTGTTCCTGTATACTCTGCCCAAATTTCCAGCAAACGCTGCACTTACACCAAAGTTAATGCCATGTTTGTTAACCCTTAGAACGTATTAGTAAAATCTGACTACTACAAATATAAACGGTGTGAAAGTCTAAAAAAGGTGTTTGTTTTCCTAAACACATTTTAAAACCCCAGTAGCGGTTATTACATTTACATTTATGGCATTTAGCAGACGATTTTATCCAAAGCGACTTCCATTCCGTAACTACAGGGGGCAGTCTCCCTGGAGCAGCTTGCGGTTAAGGGTCTTGCTCAGGAACCCAGTGGTGCTTTGCTGAATGTAGAATTAGAACCTCTTGGTCCAGAGGCAGGGATCCTACCCACTAGACCACCCCATCATTATTATTATTTTGTGTTTATTAACAGAAATCTACTATCATGCTGTTATAATTTTTAGATTATAATTTGCTATTATTATTATAGAAATTAATTTTCTGTTCTTTATTTGTATACTGTTTTGACTTTTTTTTTTTTACCCTCGGCCCATCACACATTTCCTCTTCAAGGCAAACTATTAGGGCACCTCTACTCTAAATTGTACTGAATTTATGGCCTGTTTGGTGGCCTTCAGTTCTTTCAATTTACAGATGTTGTGAGCACATTTTCAAAGCACTTAAAGCTACTCACTCACCAAATACTGTCACATGCACCAGCCACGTGACGTCCCAGGGGCGCGGGAAATGACTCACAGCAGGGTATAAAAACCAGAAGGTAGCACTAAGCCAGCACTCAGTCATTGGGTCCCAACCTGGCATCTAGCCAAATCTCAGCTTGTCACAGATGAAAGAGTGAACAGGAACGTACCTTGTCGAAGTGAAGCACGTGTAGCGTGAAGGAAGAACCCAAGCGCAGATAGAAGCGGGAGGGTTGGATGTTCACACAGTTTATTATGTGAATGCTCTAAATGAGAGTAAAGATTCCCACCAGTACCCACATTCACAAACATGCAAAAGAGAGAGAGAGTGAGTACTCACGTGAAGACACTGGCATCCGATGATGAGAGTG
>JBBJLS010070351.1:0-12014 GCA_037577275.1 Bryconaethiops microstoma
TCAGGAGGTCCTTCATCTGCTGTGCAGTTTGGTCTCTGCACGCCTCCACAGTGAACCCAAGGTAGCTGAAGACTTCTATAAGAGACTCTGTTGAACAGAAGAGGACAGGCTATTTTTCACCAATCTAAAAGGCCTGTAAAATATATGATTATACTGATAAAAACTCGTCCACACGGACATCTGAATAAGCTTTTTTCTGGCGTTTGTTCCATCAGGTGACGCGGACTGAACCTGAACGGTGGCCGTTTTTCTGCTCATTGAAGCCCATTTGCGTTGGGTCGGCTGCGCTTTCCTGCCAAATCCTGACGTACGCAATGAAAACTCACTATTGCCCTTACATGGCTTTCGGTTAACCTTCTGGAGGACCAACTATATCCCATGATTCTTGTCCCATAAATATGTCACATGAATGCTCAACATCACAGTTGCAGTCACCAGCCTTTCCTGCAACCTCTTCACACGTCAGATCCACATTCCTCCACTTTCGCAATCATTTTACCCTGGCATTAATCTTTCCTCTCATGCCATTAAAAGCCTCACATACAGCTCTTCCACCATGTCTTTTGAACCATTGGCTTCTACAGTGTTAATCCAACAGCACCTGAGCCCTTCTATCATGCCTTATAATGTTGACAATAATGTTGGCTACAGCTGGATCCATGTTTCATTGCAGAACTATCCACAAAGACAACCCACTTTGGACAGAATAATTACAGCCCGCACAGGCAAATAGACAAAACTAAAAATTAGGTCAAATGAATGCTAATGTAACGCCTCACTGAAGTCAATCAAGTGCAGATACAAAACTCAGTAAAAACACGCATGGCGTTCAAAGCATGTTCATTCATTCATCCAAGATTCGAACGTCTGTGTGGACGAGGCCTTAGGGCGCCGGCAGAAAGAGGCTTTGTTTTAAAAAGGTTCGTCAGACATACACATCCTATTTTTAAAAAATGCCCTTTCAAGACTCATCTATTTATGGTTCTTTAGGGAACTAGAAGCAGTTTTTCTCTGCAATCATGCAAAGAACCCGTTTTGGCCTTTTTCTTTTTACAAGTACAAATGAATATTTAAAAATAAATAAAGCATAAAAAATGGGGTAGTTAATGACATTACATCAAGTGTACAGTAGCTACTGTAATAGAACATCCTAAGGAGATTTTAATGGAGATAATAGGTGGGTGCAGTCATGACAAACAACATACAAAACTTCAAACCTTCATCTGCATCAGATCCTTTTCGTGGAGTAAGGGGTGGAGCAAAATTCATGTTGTTGATGATCACACAGAGACCACGAGGAACACTTGACATCTTGTATTCCTTGATCTGTGAAAGAAGATGTTTCTATTATGAAGCACTGTCACTTTGACTAAAAAAGCTATTGGTAAAGATTTACACATCCTAATGTTTATATCTTCAACAGAAACATTTGATTTGACATCATGAATGGAGCATCAAAGAAATCAGTATTGTGAAATTCACAAGTGTTTGAATTACCTCATCTACTGGAACTGAATTATCTGGAAAAAACACAGACATGGTCACCGACTTTCACTAACAGTGACCTCGCAGATAAAAATATGGCAGTTAGTGACCGCTCTGTGCGTTTTTACCTTGGTAGGGTGCTGGTTGTGCAGGTGTGAAATGTTTCTTTAGCTCAGGGAAGTTCTCCTGCAGCTGTTCATGCTTTAGTAGGTGTAGGAATTTGAGACATGTTTGGTCCCCTTTGTTCATCACCTTGTCCAGAAGGTTGATGATGATGTTCTCATCGGTGTGGTTTTGGTGGTTTAGGTTGTTGTACTCCCGTTTGGTGATGATTTCATTCTGCTGAACATGCTGCAAGACAAACTTGGCGTCTGCAGACAGAGTTTCAATGAAGAAGGTCTTCTTGTCCAGTAGAGTCAGCATGACTGTCAAGCCTGGGGAAAATTTGGACAACGCTCTGTTTCTAGCATTATTTTTTTATATTTTCAAGTATTTTCTGTTTCGGTAACTTAAATGCAATTAACCCATTCATGTGCATGTTTTTTCATAAATTAATTTTACCCTAAGTAACTATGCTTATAAACAATGAACTACAAGTAGGACAAGCCTAGCAAATATAGGTCTGCTAGTAATAGTCTTGACCTTGACTTCCAAGTGGTATTCAATAAAGGGGCTTTTGGGCCTAAAACTAATATTAATTATATTAATATATGGCGTTGTAGAATATTTTATAGCACAAGCACAGGGTTCCAGTCTTTAGCCTCATATACACTATATGGACAAAAGTATTGGGACGCCTGACCATAACGCCAACAGAGACGGTAATGACATTTCATTCAAATACATAGAGTTTAATATGGAGTTAATCCCCAATTTGCAGCTATAACTGCTTCCCTGACCTCAACCCCATCCAACACCTTTGAGACGAACTGAAACGGAGATTGCGAGCTAGGCCTTCCCACCCAACATCAGCGCCTAACCTCACTAATGCTCAAATTCCCACAGAAACACCCAAACGTGTTGTGGAAAGCCTTTTAAGAAGAGTGGAAGCTGTTATAGCTGTTATAACAGCTATAACAGTGGAAGCTGTTATAGCTGCTTTAACAGCGGAAGAGAGGAGAAGAAAAGATACACGTGATGAGTTGTAAGATGTGAGATGGAAAATTTCAGTTAGATTAATTAAAGCTGTTTTTACGAGTGTCCAGTCACCACCTTTCTACCATTATAAAATCTTAAACATAGCCAAGAAGTGTTTATTGTCAAACCTCACGGCGCCAAATCGTCTCTCCAGCCCCCCTTTTTATTCCTGCTCTTTTTTCCGCGCCATATAAGGGTTGCCAGATACTCGGGGTTGCCAGATTTTGCAGAATACAATTTTAAGTATGCTGCATGAAAAACTCGACGAATTGATCTAGGCTTCACAATTGTAGCTACAATTAGCAAGAGCAACAATAACAGTAATGGAGTTACATTATAGGGACAAAAGTTTTAGGACGCCTGACCTTTACACCAACAGGGACTTTAATAGCATTCCATTCAAATGTTGCAGGTTCAAACGCTACTTTCTACCACTGTGTCCTTAACCCTCAGTTGTTCCAGGACTGTAACTAATGTCAAATCCCCCTTTACCTTTACCCTTTACCTAATACATAGACTTTAATATAGAGTTCCCCCTTTACAGCTTCCACTCTCATGGGAAGGCTTTCCACATGATTTTGGAGTCTCTATGGGAACATCAGGCACTGATGTTGAATGAAAAAGCCTGGCTCACAATCCAGTTCATCCCGAAGGTGTTGGATGAGGTTGAGGTCAGGGTTCTGTGCTGGCCTGTTAAGTTTTTCACACCAAGCCATGTCTTTATGGAGCTCGCTTAGTGCACTGGGACACAGTCATGCTGGAATAGAAAACGTTCTTCCCCAAAACTGTGTCCACAAAGTTAGAAGCATGACAATGTCCAAAATGTCTGGGTGTGCTGAAGCATTAAGACTGACAATAGTAATTGGATTGAAAAGAAAGTAATGATTTTGTTTCATTAGCATTTCTTAATTTGTTTTGAAAGAGATTTATGAAGTAAGCTTTATTGTCCATAAACTGACACAAGCAGGGGTTCAGAAGGTGAAAGTGTGGGCACATTTTAATAAACAAATCAGATGTTTTACTTGTTTAGTGGTACGAGGCAGTGAGTGATGCACAGTAATGATCTGAGCACAAAGACAGTAATATAGGCAGCTCCATTTTTTAAAAAAGTGAATGAAAATGTACAGCAACTCTACTCTTTTGGGGAAATAAATGAAAAATCTCACGGCAGTTTGCAATTCGTACTTTTGAGTGCCATAATGAAAATGCAGAGTCAAAAGTATGCTTTAATGTAAATGACTTAACGTTGAAGTGTTCAGTTTCATTAGTGCTCGAGTAAATTACCTATTTTGAAATATGCTCAAGTTCAGTTGTTCAAGTACAGTAAACCACAAGTATAGTGAAAACCGTGATGTTGTGATGTGGTAAAAAAAACGCCTAAAAATGCCTATTTCTATAGTATAAACCCTAAATATGCCCCAAAAATGCTCCCAAAACACTTTAATTTTATTTTAAACTCAGCTTAATACATTACCCTTAAAGAAAATGTGTCGGGAAACGCTACATTATTCACGGTATTCGTGTTGTTCAGTTTACACTGAACTCCTGCAGTGCTAGAATGTAAATACCGATGTTACCCCTGTATAGACTGTACTGTAATTCATGGATGAGCGTTTTCTTTGGTATGCGCTGTTGTTTTCTTTGGTATAAGCAGGTAAATGCAGTAATAAATTCATTTAATTTACAGTAATAAAAATACAGGGTTTTAAGAAGAACGAAATGAAAAACACGAGAACACACAGATAAACACTCGAGACGCTGCACGAGGGAAATTCGGGTCTGCAGCTGCGTCAAAGGGCAGCAGCCAATCAGTAGCAAGGAGAATAAATAGCTTGCTCGGATTTCAAATCTCCCGCCTCTGAGCACAGCAGTTTTTCACCATCCCAAGACGCGCTTTCTTTGTGTTCTCTGAACAGTACCAAAACATTTATTATTTAACAGTTATTTTTTATATGGAAATGTAGCTGAATTTACATTAATATTTATGTTTCAAAATTAGTAAATGATATTTTTCTTAATAATTTAGCACTAAAATGCATGAAAAATGATATATTGCCGCAAAAAAAGTCTGGGCCTCATCTGCCACGCCCCCTCGTCCTCTTGCTGGGTTGTTTATGTTTGGGCGCAGTGCTTAGCGGACCCGGCCTGTACGTCACAAAAGCAAAAAAACCAAAAATTATTAGTTTGGTTCTCAGCAAAAATCCACGATGGACTGAAACGCAAGTGCTGATCTGCGTTAAAGTGGGGGTTTTCTGTATTTTCTGCCTCAGCCTACAAAGGTATATGAAGCAGGTTATTTGCTTTACTAATGACTGAGGAAGTTCTGAATATAGCCCTGTGTGGTGTGCGCTCACAGTAAAAGGGTGTGGAGGGGTGTGGTCAGTAATCAATGTGTTTTTAATGTGTGTGATTGGGGACGCATTGAATTCAGCTTTAACAGAATGTGATTTTACTGTGATACACAGATCCCTTGTTCTTCTTTATATGATGCTGTTTGTGTTTTTCATATTTTGCTTTTGTCCAACACAGGGCCTGGATAAGGTCCGTCCTCCAGTTCACCACACTGCCACCCATCTTTTACAGAAGTTCATCAAGTGTGTCTGATTAACATAAGGTTCTCCAGCTTAGTGAATTTACCAGTGAGCATTCCCTTTTGCTCTTGTTGGGTGCGTAGATTCATACTGGTTTGTAACACTCAGACCCAGGGTGTACTGAGGGTGTATTTTTCCTCCATGAAAATCTGTTTCCTTGCAGTTCAATATGAAAACATTCCCTGCAGGTCTGTTCCAGCTGGCAGAGAGCTGCACGGGACTGAGAGCAGCTCCATCAGCTACAGTGGCCTCAGTGTCCTGTTGACCGACCTCAGCCGTGTAAGACTAACCCCCAGTTTAGCTAGAACTCATATCTGCAAACATGCATGCATGTTTTTTGCTTTACATTCAGAGCAATAAGATGAGCAACAGTGAAGACAACAGTTTTTATAGTTTAGCATACGGTGGCCTGTTACACAGGTAAGGCAGTATTTACAGATATATTATACAGAGAGGAAACAATATAGATTTAATGATAGATTTTATAACCATTTAATTTTTTTTACATCAGCTTAGATGCCCTGTAGTTTATTTAGCACTGGGTCTTTTTGTAATACACTCATTATAAGAAAATGTGGCTTGGTGAGGAGAATGAGGGCCAGGTTTTGTTTTCCTTCAGGTTGCCTAACTATGTACATAAATAAGTAATCATACGTAATTCAACACTGCAGGTAGAAAACTAACCAGCAAGCCTGCAGAAACACATTAATCTGAGGTGAAGCTAAAGAAGAGACCCTGGCACGGTGAGTAAAAAGGGATATTCTTTGTCACATTTCTGCAGGCTGTAAAGTCCACACAGCTGCTGATAAATGATAATAACTAGGTGACAGGTGGCTGGAAAGAGAGGCGGGAGCGGGATTTATGCACTAACCTCCTCTCGGTAGTCTGTATAACTATGTTAAGAAGGTTTTTATTTCGTTCTATTGTTTCACCTCAGCTGCGGTTGACTGTATATATGCATGTATAAATGTATATAAATATATACAAACCTTACACCGACGAAATGTCTCCCCAGCAGAGTCCCTGAAGTCCTTTTATTTTCACTTTGTCTCAGGTGGAGAAGCACACACACACACACACACACACACACACACACACACACACACACACACACACACTTTTGAGCCCAATCCCAAGGTTACCTGATAAGCAGGCTTGCCTAACTTTGTAATATCAAGTTTTTAGTACGTTTTTAGCTTTTGAAGAGAGACGGTTTGCAAGTTTTTGAGTAACTGTAAATAAAGCTATTTTTTTACTCTTAACATTGTACTGTCATTTGCGAATATTGCTCCACTATGCATGTAATAATAATACTAATAGTAATAATAATAATAGTAAAAATAATAATGTTTTAATGCAGTAAAACCTGTGGACACATTTATTTTATTTCACTATTAACAATACTGTTTAATTGCCATTAAAAAATTAACACATGCTATGTCCATATGTCCATGCACAAAATTATGTTTTAATATTTAAAAGCTGACTGCCATGGATCTGGATAGAATCGGTGAGTTGTGAGTCATCTGTGTGCTGATTGCTATAGTTTAGGATGTGCTGTGATTTATAACACTGCCATTATAACTTGTCTTCTTTTATATGGTGGTATACACATATATTGCTGTGTCATGTGCTTCTGTCATTTAGAGGGCCTAAACCAGGTCCGTCCTGCAGTTTACCGAGCCACCCTGAAGCTTCGTTCTTTGCAGAAACTATGCCACAGTGAGTTTATTTTATTCTATTCTATTGTTTTCTCAATTCTGCTGCTCTGAACTTTGTACTGTCCACTTTCTGCTGTTACTAATCAAATTTCCCACTTGTGGGACTATTAAAGGTTTATCTTATCTTATCTTGATATTAGCGACCTTGCAAGCTTAGTTCTGTAATTAGAATTTTTTTTGTTTGGGTACACACTCTGAGATGTGTTGCATGGCAGTGTTGCGTAAAACTCCTCATCAGACATGATGTTACACTGAATGAAACATACGACTATCAGATTAATCACGTTCTTTTTGGGGAAATTGTTCAATTTTGAAGGCCATCCTAACCATTTCTCTAGGACCATTTGTCTTTTCCCCACTTTCTTTCTGTCAAATCTTTTCCACTTTAAATGTTTTATCCCTATTTTTGCAGTTCTTCATAAAATGCGCTGTCTAATATATCACCATCAGTCTTTCAACTTGTAGACTGGTGGTATTCGGGGAATACATTTAAATATGGTAAAAAATTAGTGTGTGAAGTTTTCTTAAGCCTTTGTGAATGCTCCTCTCACTCTAGATACTATGGATGTCGCCTGTTTTGTATTTAAAGCCTACGTTTTTATCTTTTACGTGGTTTACACCATACAATTTAAACACTATTTTCTTTGGACACAACTGCAGGTTTTATGTCCTACATAAAAATCAGGCAATACATCCATATAATGTTTGCAATTGACAGCTGTTAGATACCTTCACATTCTAGACTTCTGTTGAAGGGTTCGACCATGCTAGCTTTTAGTTCACTTCCTGTGGAAAAATGATGAATACCATATTTTGACAACACGTTCTGAAAGTTTTTGTTGAAAAATGATTTTCCACGGTCAGTCTGTAGCTCTTGATGTACACAGCCTTCCTTTAGAATTCTTTCAAAAGCCTTAGATACCTCGGGACCCGCCTTGTTTTTTAAAACGCGTGCCCATGCATATTTTCTAAAAACATCTATGCAGGTCAACATGTATTTAAAGTTTTCATTTTTCTTTGAGTACTCATAATCGACCAGGTCCACTTGGAATTGTTTATCTAAACCATATAACACGACTCTGTTTCTCTTATATTTAACTCGTATGGGTCTGTGAAGTGTGTACGCATTCTCCCAAGATAGCCACTCAAAGACCTGCTGGTCGGACAAACACACCCCTGTGTCTTAACACAGACTCTTTTAATCTTCTTTTACCACCAAAAGACTCCTCATTGGAGGGTGTATAGTAAGCTGATTGTAGAAGGTCTGTCATGATAGAGCGTGTGAAAATTATGATGTGGCGCGTTAGGATTTAACAGAATTTATCTATTTATCTATATAATGAGAAGTAGATATGTAAGCAAAATACAAACTATACTATAAAATAAAGATGTAAAAGAATATGTCTAGATTAAACACAATGAATTTACAGAATCAAATTCTTCTTCCACAACATTTTACATGTCAACAAATTGTTTTTTCCATATGAACGTTCTTCACAAATAACATCGGCACACTGTTGGTCAACAAGGGTTTCCTCAATATCCCTCAGTTTTTCTCGGATGTTAGACTCTTCTTCTTCAAGTTGGTAAACAGTAGCTTCCACAACACCAAGAGTCTTTTGAGGGTGGTGTTGAAAATCATATGTCTCCAAGATGTTTGCAATGACATGCTGAGGCCCCTCTTGGAAAAGTCTCTGTTTTACGTTCTCAAAGTGAATTCGGTAAAACCACATGTCTGGGTCATAGAGACATGAATGCTGCCGCTGACTGGGGTGGTCCACTTCGCAACCGTAACAGGTTTCCTTGAGTCTTTCATCAATGATATGTTGCAGTATGACAAACACACGCCTTTATAACTCTTAAAACAGACGGCGGCACACAACCATCCACACTCTCACCGACAAGACAAGAAAGTCTGTCGCAGATTAGCGGAGTCATAGGAGTTTCTGTAGGCTCAGTCCCTTCCATGTGCAACACGTTCACATCCCTCAGTTTCTCACATAATTCGTCAATATTATCACACACTTCGGCCATCGCAACTTCATCCACTAGTAGCATGGTTGGTACGTGGGTCACAGTGACTCTGAAATGGTGATGTCTAGCTTTTCAAGCATGTCGGGAAGGTTGTCCCAAAACTTGACTCCGCCCATACTCGATGGGAGTGTCTGAAAAAGTCGGACGTTTATGTGTACTTGTCCAAAAGCAGTCTGTCTATCTTCTAGAAAACTATGCATAACATCATAATATCACCCCATGAATAGGTAAGATTTGTGTATTGTAAGACTTTTACCTGATCAATAGATGGAGCATTTAGAAGGACTCGAAGCTCCGCTGCGCCGCTACATATGCCAACGGTGCCATTTGAATACCCCAAACAGTTGGAATATACATTGTAACACTTTTCAGGTATGACACTATCACACATTACGTGGTAGACACCAAGCAACCCACTAAGTAAAAGTTTTTTCCAAATTCTATTCCTGAACAATTTCCAATCTTCGGCACAGAACGATGTGTGACACATATCATTTGTGAATCCTTCACAAGCACGGTGGGTTGTGTACAATTTCACACAACACTCCATTTTGTTGAAAGTATACCCGCATACAATTCCTCTGCTGGCCATCCATTGAATTTTCGTACCATCCGTCAAATCTTTAAGAAAACCCAGCTTACTGACAGGTTTTGGTCTTATTGGCGCATGGGATATGTTAAGATTAACATAGCCGATCATCGTTGGCGTCAAAAGTCTTCTGCTACGTTTCGCAACCCTCCTCATATCTTCTGCTGACATGGACCATGAGTCCTCCATTGGCGTACACCCCAAGTGATCCATTGCTGTAAACCTGTTATCGTCTCAAACACTGGTCGATGTACATACACGTGCAGATAATAGAACACACCCCCCTGAAATGTTCCAAAACAACACGTCTTTGAAAAAATTGCAGCCCTGCAGTTATTTGATGGGATGATAATGTTCCTACAAGAAAAGAAAGATATGTCGGCTCTCTCTTTTCAGATACCCCATGACGCACCCTCGCAGTAAATGAGTGTAGGTCGCCCCCAATGACACCACCAGTCATAAAACAACATAAAACAAAACCGTTTTGATTATCAGGATGCCATAGAACAAAGGGCCATAAACACAAGGATCAAAAGTACCCTGTCTAGGGAGGGGCGGAGCCATAAATACTGATGAGCTATAAAACCATCTGTCATAAATCTTCTGTCCAGGGTGCCATAAATCTTCAGGGCCATACATCATTTTTTGACAGAAAGTGCATGATAATAATGCTAACATAAGGCAGCTTTTGTCGGTTTTGATGTTATTCTACCTCAGCATGCTGCAGCTTGTTGGATGGACCTCTATATGGATTCGACACTGGCGAATTGTCTGCTGTAAAATGTTGTAAAATGCTACTGAATGTTTTGTGCTGTCGAGAAAACAAGGATTAAAATGTATGAATTCTGGTTTACCCCTCAAACCTTTTGGACTTTCTTGGTAGCGCCCTCTAGTGTCTGTCTGAACAATTTCAATTTCAAAAGCAGCGTCTTGCCGCTTCTGCAAGTCAGGAACTGCTGAAGGTATTATGGCACTCTGTCACCTCGGGACTGACAGGATTATTAATTAGCGGAGTTTCGTTAATGCAGGAGCCTAATTACTCCAGGAGCTGCATTGTGGGGCTTATCTGGAGAGATAAGAAGTCGAATATCATGATGGTTCTGCTTGGCCGGCTGTGGGTAATTGTAATTACTGTAGTACATTGTACAAGGAACACTGGCAAATTAATTCTCTTAACAAACATGCACCGCCGCTCGTTACTTTATGCAGCAATTTTGGTTTTGGAAGTGATTACTGCTGGCTGTTGGCATTTTTTTCCTTCTTGTTGATGTCTTGAATGGTAGGTGTTGATACCATCAGGTTTCCAGGGGTGTCTAAAAACAGGACTGGAGCTCCTTATGAATATAATGCAGGTAAAAACGACCCCGCCCATGAACCCACAAATAATCAGAATCAGAAGCTTTATCTACCCTGGAAGAAACTGCTGTTACGACTGCAGAAACACACAGAGAAAAGAACCATATAAAGTCTAAATAAATCCAATAAAAACTCTGCAGAAAATACTCAATGTGAATTACATTGATATATGCACAAATACTGAGTATAAATGCTATAGATGAAAAAACTTATGGAATTACTAGTAACACAAATAGTTTTTAATTAATTGACACCTCGAATTCCACCATTTACACACCATTATTCATTATTTATACCCTCCTTAAAGGGCAGTGACTTTCTCACAACTCTTGTTTGTTTCATTTTGTGGGTAGTAAAACCCTCACAGAATTACGTCGAGGTAGTTCTGACCCTGCTTTCCCTGATTTCAAGTCAAAGTTAAAATAAACGTTATTATCTTTGTATTATATTGTTTTGCTGCTCTTACCTTTGTTCTGTCCACTTTCTGCAAATGACAAACTATATAATAGTACAGTATAAAAAGTGCAGTATACAAAAATAAAACATCTGTTTTTCTCTCCGTCTCTGTCTACTCTGTTACTTTCTGCCATATGAACAAAAGTGCAATAAAATTTGCTTTGTGAACACTTTAAACGAATAAGGTGCTTTTTAACAGCAGTGTTCCCTTTAACACAGTTACACAGCTGCAGTTCAGATATTTCTGTAAATTCTGTAAACTTAAACATTAATTCTTTTAATTTAAAAAAATGCCATTAAAAAAAGTTGTATTGTTGCTGCATTCTGTTCTGTTCTATTCTTGTGTTGCACCGTGGTCCTGGAGGAACGTTGTTTCGTATTTACTATGTGCTGTGTGTATATAGCAGAAATGAGAAATAAACCCTGCTTGACTTGACTACTTAACTTGAATATTGTAATCAAATCAAATATAAAAACCAAAGCTATTTGCCCCTGCCAGGGCATTTGCGTTTTATCTGTTTGTTATAGAGAAACAAGTTACCCTCAGAGTCCAGAGCATGGAGGGGCGGAACCATTATAGCAGCTGCAAAGAGGGACCAACTCCATATGAAAGTCTATGTATCTGAATGCAGTGTCATTAAAGTC
>JBBJLS010070352.1:0-12013 GCA_037577275.1 Bryconaethiops microstoma
AGCAGAAATCTGAAACCAAACCTGTGTTCTTCTAACCAGCTCACAAAATATCAACTCCTTTTCAGAAAAAAGGAAATTTTGATACTTTTTTACTGCTTTCTTGTTCGTTTTAGTTTATTATAATGTTCACTTTTTAATGTTCATGTTTTTACTGGCAGAAATAAACCCACTGCTGATATAAACAGATTCAAACAATTTCCATAGGTGCCTAAAAAAAAAAAAAAAAAAGTAAAAAATAAATAAATAAATAAATAAAATAAATAAATATATATATATATGCGCACTAAGAAATCAATTAACCATAACATTAAAACCACCTGTCTAATATCGTTTAGGTCCCCCTTGTAGTGCCAAAACAGCTCTAACCTGTCAAAGCATGGATGCCACAAGACCTCTGAAGGTGAGCTATGGTATCTGCACCAAGCAGTAGAGTCCTTGAGATCTGGGGACTTTGGAGGTCAAGTCAACACCTTGAACATTTTATCATGTTCCTTAGTTCGCTACTGAACACAGTATGGCAGCATGCATTATCTTGCTAAAAGAGGCCACTGCCATAATAAAATATTGTCCACAGCAATGTTTATGTGGGTCTGACATGCCAAAGTAACATGCATATGAATGCCAGGAACCCAGCAGAACATTTCCCAAGACATCACACAGCCTCTGCCAACTTGTGTTCTGATGCCATTCTGTCTTCAGTAGTTTGTGCTACAGTAGCTCTTCTGTTGGATCGGACCAGACAGGATAGTCTCTATGAACATTAATGAGTCTTGGGAACCCTTGACCCTGTCGCCGGTTCACCAGTCACCGGTTACCAGGAACTCCCCATGAAATAATATATCAAACTCCTTGACAGGTGCCACTGTAACAAAATAATCAATGCTACTAACTTCATTTGTCAGTGTTTTTATTGTTTTGGCTGATCTGTAGTTTGTGTACCAAAAACAGAATATTCAAATGTATTATTTTGTTGTATGTACAAATTTAAATGATAAAATATTTTTACAACTACTAAATTTATATTAGCATGACTAAGAAAAAAAAAAAACTTGCTTCTGACCAATCAATGGCCTCATAGTCAAAATGTTTTAAGATATTATAGTCTACATGTTTGGACATTATTCTGATCTCATTCCGATACGTGACTGCCGATACAGATTCCGAAATAATACATCTTTTTACTTTAATATTAGCATTATTTTTGTTGAAATTCTGCTGTCTGTTAGTAAGGTTACATCACAGAATAAATTAACTACTAAGCACTTATTAGAAGAGCAAATAATATACACAATTACATTAAATTTAAAGGCATTCCAAAGGAATTTATTTATGTCACACTTCACAAAAAGGTAGCAGCAATTTTGTAAACATGAAAAACACAAAAGTCTTTGCTGAATCATCTAAATAGTTCAAGCATTATTTTTACACAGTTGTTTCTGCTAAAATGTACATAAAGTGCAAAACTAGTAAATATTAAATAACGTGAACTCGGAGACACTACATAAGCAGAGTGTAATCTAATCACTTCTGTAATTAAGGTGGACTGGCCGAGTCACGAGATGCCCAACTTTAGCCATGTCGTGTTTTGAGAGACAGAGAGAGGGGGAGAGGGCAAAAATAGCCAACAAAACACACAAAATTGCCCCTGAAAGAACACAGACGAGGTCTTGAGGGAGAGCTAAGAGTCTTCTCTGACATTCCTTTCGCTTTTGGGTTGTCTGCTGTTAATTTGTTGCGTTTTTGGAAAACGTCACTGAGCGTCTGCTGCCTGGTGTCTTTTTCCCTGTTTGCTAGCATAAACTCCTGGTTCTCTTTGTCGTGAAATCTCTGTAGGTGCTTGATTAAATTTGTTGTATTGTACGATGCAACCGTACCAAATTTGTTGTATTGTACGATGCAACCGTACTTCCACCCCTCGGCATGCTGGCTCTACACACATTGCAAGTAGCAATCTTGCTTTCCAGTGTTTCCATACGGTAGTATCTCCAAACGAGCAACATTTTGTTCAAAACTTGCTCAGACTGAAGTTGCCACACCTTCATGGTATGGGAATGGTGACACATCTCGTTTTACACAGCGTCGAGTTTTAGGTCCAGCCCAAGCTGCGAACTGGAATATAGAGATCGGGCCTGTCCAACTGATATCCGTTATTGGATTTACGGCTATATCGGACCCGATACGGTTATCATAAAGGATCAGGCCCATCTCTAATTATTATCCATATCAGAGTTATTTGTAGTGAGTTTGACCTATTAAGCTTAATTGTTAGCCTAGTCTATCTTTCCTGGCCTGTCTTTTTCCTCAGTGAATGATGAACATTTGATTCCACTCAGGACTGTTTGTGTCTTGCCGTGCTTAAAGGCTGATTCCAGATGAGGTCAGTGCTGAGCGCCGTATAGTTGGCTAAGGCTCGTTCAGCAGCCTTGGTGCTGTTGGCCAAACGTCTCTGGCCCTGGAAATAGAGGGAACTTTTCTTGGGACTTGTTCAGGATGTGGAGTCAGAGGGGTCCAGCAGGGAATTCCTCCCTCGCCCTGCGCTCCGAGCTTTGTTTGGCCAGCCGGGAGAGCAGTAGTGAGAGACTGTGTGGTCCTGCGCCTATTAGTTTGTTTAGAGAAGTTAACACTGCTCTCTGTGCAGGGCCTGTGGAGCACATACCAGCACCTTTCCCTCCCTCTTCCTCTCTCTTCCTCTCTCTTCTTCCTCATGGCTCAGCAGGAGAAAGAAAGAGGGACAACAGAGATGGAAATGAGGGAAACCGAGGACATAGAGATGTCTTCTTTCACAACCTGTCATGTCAGACCAGGGCCTAATTTCCTAAAAGCATCTTGGTGTTAAGATCATCGTAAATGGTAGTGAGAGAGTGTTCAGTGTGATGCTCGCTCTACTTTAGGAATCATATTTATACAAAGATGCTTTCAGGAAACCCTGGATAGTTTCTTAAATCGTATTTTTGTGCATATGTGTTGGTGGGACAAAAATGGGTATATGTTAAACATGTGGCTGATTACATATTCCATTCAGAGCAAATCACATTGGTCAGTTTATGCAAATTAACGCAATTTGCATTAGGGTCCCCAAAGAAGTACTGTTGAGAGACATCCTTTTTTTAACATTGGCAGCAAACAATCTGGGTGACAGAATCCCTGTGCCTCCAACACGTCCACACTGCAATTTATAAGTTTCCCTTGCATGATGAGACAGTAGTTGTATTTACACTTGATGTCATAGTGATGACATAGGCATGCAAGAAGCCATTTTCCTTGGATCTCTGTTTCTATTTCTTTTTTGCACATGGTCAT
This sequence comes from Bryconaethiops microstoma, assembly GCA_037577275.1. Classification (NCBI taxonomy): domain Eukaryota; kingdom Metazoa; phylum Chordata; class Actinopteri; order Characiformes; family Alestidae; genus Bryconaethiops; species Bryconaethiops microstoma. The sequence continues at coordinate 3,301 of JBBJLS010070352.1, forward strand.
GTACAATCTTACATTGCAAATTGCAAAACTGGCAGGAATGATGTTTCGTTCCATCATTGCCCATGGAAGGGAAAATGCAAGTACGATTTTCTTGTTGCCCAAACCAACAAAGCACCAAACAGGAAAAAATGGACCTAATATTTAAGCAGAATGGTCAAACTAAGTCACACGTTACGATTTGAGATAACTTGTAGCTCAAATCTAGTAAGAGCTGTTCAAATTGGACACATGCTTGTCTTAGCAAACATTTACAAAGGTCTGTTTAGAAATCTTCTCATTCAAGAAAACATTTTTAACAATCAGATAAAAAAAGAAATAGAAAAAAACAGAGACTTTAGCTTGATAAAAGATAAAATAACCTATTTAATACAGCAGCAAAGTCGACAGTACAAAAGAATAAAGTAGTATAAAGTATAAGTTTGTATACCTTGCCAAACACTATTGCATCAGATTCATCTGGGACTTCGGAAGAAGTCAATTAGCTGGAGCAAGTGTGGCAGATTGTAGTTGGAATAAGACTCTGCAGGAAGGTCCTGGGTTGGAGACCACTGCTCCAGCCCTCTGTGCTGGATATTTTTGGATGGTGGACCTCACAGTGGCACTGATATGTATAAATACAGCTGCAACACTTGATGCACTTGTGCAAGCACCACTCATGCTGCTATAACAGCTACAATGTCACTGCTGAGCAGAGATTGGTCCACCACCCAAACAGTGAGCAACAGATTAACCGAACTCTGTAAGATACAACCAAATACAAGGACTAACCAAATGGGAACCAACTGGAACTTACAGTTCAAGCTCTAGGTTACTTTCCGACTGCTAGAGAGACAGCTGGAACCATCATAAGAACCACTCTGAAGCATCTAATTTGGTAAAAAACGGTAAAAGGTAAAAAAAATGACATTATTTGTGTCCTTTGCTAGTTAACTTAAAACTCATTAGCTGTTGTGAAAAGATATGCTGCACTGTTCTAATGTCTACAGTTAGACTGACCATTTAAAAAGACTTCAGTAGTTTCTTTTGGTGCTAACTTTTTATTTATTACTGTAAATTAAATTAATTTATTACTGGGTTTATCCTACTTTTACCAAAGAAAACAACAATGCATACCAAAGAAAACCCGCTTGCATTAATTACATTACAGTATATCAAGGGGTAACATTGATATTTACATTCTAGCACTTAGAAAGACAGCAGTTCAGTGTACACTGTACAGTACGTATATGTGTTTCCCTTTAGAATTTTTAAGGGTAATGTCTTAAGGTGAGTTTAAAATGAAATTAAAGTGTTTTGGGGACGTATTTAGGAGTATATTTGGGGACGTATTTAGGATTTACACTATAAAAATAGACATTTTTTTCATCACATGACAAATATGCCTTTTTTTTACTATTTGCGGGTGCTCTTGGAATGTAACCCCTGTGAATGTCGAGGGTTTACTGTATATATTCTGTATGTGTGTGTGTGTGTGTATATATATATATATATATATATATATATATATATATATCTCTTCAGGACTTTGTTTAGCTCCACTTTATGGTGTATAGTAAGAGTGTTTTTCTATGGCACAAAGTGAGCAAACCAAACCAATCTTCCCAGTGAAGTAGACTAAACATGGACCATTTAAATGCACTATAATGAACTTAGCAGATGCGACACATTTGGAACAGTTCACAATCCTCAAATGTGCGTTACTAATGTCGGTTTGTCCATTTTTTCCTGTTGGCAGCAAACTGCAAGGTGGACTCGCATTGATAGCATTTCCTATCTTCTGCATTCGGAAAAGTGTTTGTGAATGGACAGCACGAAACACGCTCATTCCCTGCAAGTTAATTTCCTCATTTCCCCTGGCAAGCCCTATGACTGTTTCATAAGCAGTGAAGTCTTTTTGGCAGTTGTGTGTCGTTTGTATGGCCATGTTGAAACAGCTGGGCGCTAATCGTAGCTATCTCCCAGCTAATGGGTGCTGTGCATGATTAACGCTTTAATGAGTAACATGCTTTCATTGTATAAACAGTGAAACAAGAGACGCAGGTATTGTCATTGTGGGCGTGTATATGGGTCAGTTTGTCCTGAGTGATTATATGGAGAGCAATAATATGAGGTAAGTGTGCAGCATATCTCTTCTAGCATTGGGGGCAAGTAGATAGCCAAGAACTGAATATGAACCATGCTTGTTTTATATTCTTATGAGTTTTTTTTATGATGTAGAGGTTGTGCATTCTCTGCAATGCAAACTTCCCAGAACAACCTGCCAATCAACCTCTCTCTATTAGTTTCATAATAATGACTAAATATTTTACAGTATTACTGATTCATAAGTCCTATAATTAATAACTCAACTTGTAACATGTTTAAGGGTAGGGGTTGATAATATATATTGAATATATCACAAAGGCTGCATCCCAAACTGCATACTACTATACTAAATAATGTGAAAACTAGTGATCCACGTTTTTCCAGTTCCGATCCGATTCCGATACGTGACTGTCGATACAGATACAGATTCCGATATAATACATCTTTTCACTTTAATATTAGCATTATTTTTGTTGAAATTTTGCTGTTTGTTAGTAAGGTTACATCACAGAATAAATTAACTACTAAGCACTTATTAGAAAAGCAAAAATATACACAACTACATTAAATTTAAAGGAATTTATTTATGTCACACTTCACAAAAGCTTAGCAGCAACAGCTGTAAAATTTTGTAAATATCAAAAACACAACAGTCTTGCCTGAATCATCTAAATAGTTCAAGCATTATGTCCATTTTAGCAGAAAAAACTGTGTAAAAAATAAAGTGCAGAACTAATAAATTTTAAATAACGTGAATTCGGAGACACGACATGGGCTGAGTGTAAGCTAACCACTTCTGTATTTAAGGTGGACCGGCCGAGTTAAGAGATGCCTAACTTTATCCTCATCATGTTTTGAGAGACAGAGAGAGGAGGAGAGGGCAAAAACAGCCAACAAAACACACAAAATAGCCCCTGAAAGAACCCCAAAGAGGTCTTGAGTTTTCTCTGATATTTCTTTCACTTTTGGGTTGTCTGCTGTAAACTTGTTGCATGTTTGGAAAACTTCAATAAGCATCTGCTGCCTGGTGTCTTTTTACCTGGTACTCTTTGTCGTGAAATCTCTGCAGGTGCTTGATTAAATTTGTTGTATTGTACGATGCAACCGTACTTCCACCCCTCGGCACGCTGGCTTTACACACATTGCAAGTAGCCGTCTTGTTTTTCGGCGTTTCCAAAGTAAAGTATCTCCAAACGAGCAAAATTTTGTTCAAAACAACGGCTAATGTTATTTGCTCGCTCAGACTGAAGTTGCCGCAGGTTCATGGTATGGAATAAGGAGCGGTGACACATCTCATATTTCATTGCGTCGAGTTTAAGGTCCAGCGCAAGCTGATAACTGGATATCGGTCGGCCTGACTGACTTATGGCTATATCGGACACGATACTGATATCATATCGAATGGGGACCATCTCTAGTGAAAACTAATAGTGCACAAGTATTAGAAATATTGTAACGTTCAGTAACATTCAGAAACTTAGTATAGTAGCGCATATAAATGTGTGATTTGGGACACACACTGGCATCTCCAGCCCTCAAGTTTTGGCTATTCCAGCCCTCATAGACAGATGAGTGCTGAGTGTACTTTATGATTATGATGTTTGCTGAACATCAAGTCTTAAGCGATGTTTAGAGACAAAAACACTGAAGAACTCTCAATGATGAGGCTGTATCACTCAAACTGCCATATCTGGTTATGGGTCTTTGCTACTGTCAAAAACCACGCAAAAGCAAGCTGTCGCACTTCTCTGGGGCTCAGAAGCAGACTTCTCTGGGGCTCAGAGGTTCTGTTTGAAGGCCCACCAAACCAAAAGACAGTCAAATCAAGAATAAAATGAACACCCAGCTAGAATTGTTGAGTGATGCATCAAGACATCTCAGCAGAGGAATGCAGGGCCAAAGATAACATTGACTGGGTGACCATTATGGGTGACCATTTATCTTTTACCAGTTCACATGGCTGTTCTCATGAGGACTGCATGTTGTATAGTACAGACATATCTGTTTGATATGCTTCAGCCTTGCTTTTTGACATTTACCTTCCGTGCAGTACTTTGTAAATGAGTTACTTAATGGTTTTCATGATTTTCTGCACACATAATTAATTACCATATTGGGATTCAGTCTCACATTATAGCATCTCTAAGTTATTACTTGATAAAATCACTTTAACAGATATATATTATTTAATTAATGCCAACAATTATTTTATTGTACACTAATTTTTTTTAATATTCGATTTTCTGTGCTTGACAGCTTCACCTAACTTCAACAGGCACACTTGCTACAGGGACACGTGGTGTTATAATAGTTATAAAGCTATAATGGTTCCGGTGCCCATGCTCTGAACTCTTAGGGTACCTTGTTTTTCTATAATAAACTAGATAAAATGTGAATGTCCTGCAGGGCCAAATAGCTTTGGTTTTATATTTGATTTGATTACATTAATGTTTAAGTTGAGATTTACAGAAATATTTGAACTGTAATTGTGTTAATGGAAAAACTGCAGTTAAAAAGCTCCTTATTTGTTTAAAGTGTTGGCAATCAAATGTTATTGCACTTTTGTTCATATAGCAATACTTTAAAAATAAAAGTGCACAATTCACTACTTTTGAATTCCGTATTGAATTTTGCGTATAACAATGGGATAAAAGTTTAATTGGTGCCCAGCATTTATATATATATACAGTACTGTGCAAAAGTCTTATGCACCTGGAACAATTATACTTAACACTACTGTCCAGTAGTAAACAGGTTTTAAGTTAGTGTTAAAACATTACTATTACAATAAATACAATTAACATTATTACAGTAAAGAGTGGTTTTATGTGTGGCACAGTGTTCTCCTAACATTTCCAGATATTATATATATAGAAATCCATGGAATATTATTATCAAATAATATGATTTAAGATTAATATTCTTTGTATTATATATACATAGAATATGAATCTTATATAATTAGGTTATTATTAACAAAATAATAAGACTTAGTGATTTCTAAATGGTTCTTGGCTTGGACATACAATTCGCCCAAAAAACTTCAATTGGTGTAGAACCGTCTTTGCCCTTGCAAATTCATGCACTAAAATGTCTCTAAAGAACCATCTGTAGAACAGTAAACACTTTGTGGCACCTTAGAGGTCAAGTTCAACTGTTTGACCTCCCGTTGACCTCACAGTTGTTTTTCTTTACTCACAGTAGCTATGATTTTCTCTCACTCTTTTTCTGTCTCCCACTCTTTCATTTGTGATTGCACACGTACATCAGTTGGCCGTCGTCCCAGGGCACGTTAAGTTCATGTCTTTCTCTCTCTCTCTCTCCGCCTGACTGAGGCAGACCTTGTGCACTCTGCTTCAACTCGTGCCCTGAACGGAGCTGCTGCAAGAGTCAGTGGGCGATCGAGGCTCTTTTACAATCGCTGTCGTGACACGAAGATTCGTGGCATGGGGCTGGGCTTGGCCCCTGCCAGGTGTTGGGTCTGTCAGCCCGGGTGGAGGGAGAGAGGGGTCGGCAGGTCATCGAGGACGCGACTCACCCGTAGGTGGTTGCGGTTGGCAGAGGCTGCCGGGAGGGCGGGGCCACCACGGCACGCTATGCATGCTCAGACACTCCCAGAGTGTTTACCGCCACCCCAGGGTTTTAAGAGAAACACACACACACACAGACACACACACAATTGCACACCAACACACACTCCTTCTTGCTTCATCTTTATACCCAGGGCGCACACACACACACACACACACAAACACACACTGTTGGCCCGGCCATTGCTCAGAACTTTATTTTATTCTGATGTTCTTCACACTTTCATTTACAACAGTGGTTGGTTCTTTAGTAAGCCAACCATTAAAGTTCTTAAGGGAACCAAAAGTTGTTATTCTCACCTTTTTAGCACCTCTCTTTTTGTGTACTGCTTTAAAGCAATAGGAACATATTGCACATTTCAGGGGCCTGGTATTATTACTTTGATAAAAATGTGTAATAAGATTTTTAATACATTAAAATGGTTTCAGAATGTGAATTAATTCTGAATGTGAGAGCATGCAGAGTTCATCCAACAATAAGGGCAGCATAGAGCTGTTTCATACAGTGACGGCTCACAGAAAACTCCAAATCCACATGTTGATCCATTGTATTATTTCTAAAGTGGACATGCAGATTCTAATGGGCTAAAAGGCACAAAACAAGACATGATTTGAGTCATCCAGTTAAAAAAATATCTATGAATAATGTGGCAGCTGGTGGCCTAGTGCTTAGGGAGTTCGCCCTGAGATCAGAAGGTTGTAAGTTTGAATATGTGGACTGCTAGTGACACCACTTGAGCAAGGCACCACCCCCACACATTGCTCCCCGGGCACCCCTCATTGATGACAGCTCACTTGGTGAAGGCATCAAAGGCAGAGAAATAATTTAACATATTTTAAACTGTGTGCTGTGCTGTGGTGGGTTTAAGCATGAGTATAAGGGTCCACTTTACTTTACTTTAATTAATGACTGTTGGCTTCCATTCACTTTTAACAGCATTAGCTGTGTTGGTTGAAATGTTACAAGTGGAGTTTTATTGTAATATTTAGATGTAGTAAGTTCTCTAAGCATTAAAGTGTTGAGCCACCAAAGATCCTTAGGGATTAAGTAGTTAAACTTGAGGTAAACAAAAAGCACAACAAAGAGAAAAATCTTTAATTATTCAGGAGTCCAGTGAATATGGAGGAAATGCTGATGTAACTTCTTTAAACTATGGCCTGGTTTTGACTACGTGACCACACTAATTAATTTTCCAATTAATCAAACGAGTCATCTTACTGGAAGGGCAACATAACTGCTGTCAAGTGAAATGATCTATAATAATTAACCTGGCTTTATGGGAATGTACAAATAATCTATCTTGCCCTTTGTGTTGGCACACCTGAATCACTCAGGCATCACTTGTTTATCCTTTAATTCAAGTCCACAAATCACAGCCAGAGACAAATCAAGACAATTAGTCCACTTTATCATTTCGCATTAAGGCTAATGCTTTCACTTGGATGCAGTTCATTAACCAGACATGACGAGAGCCGAGTTCTTATATAAAGCAATAAAAGAGCCATCAGCTTGCTCCTGAATGGGTACCTCCTCACGACAAACACACTGCAGGCCACTGTTTAGAAAGGACACACCCAGCTTAGCAGTTATATGCACATCCGTCCATTGATTACCAGGCCATAAACAGCAAATGTACACATAGGACATTCAAAAAGTTTCTGCACTTTTTAAACTCTATTTATTAAAAATTTCACAAACAAATTACATCTGGCTTGCCAGACAGAACTAGTCACATGACACTGTCAGACACTCCCAATTACTACTCTTCCAGCCTTCACCATTTCCATTGCAAATATAAACATGCGGAAACTTTTTGAACGTACCTCGTAAATTAATTAATTATACTGCCCACTTCCTTGTTGACAACTGAAAAACTTTAGTTATTGAATAAGAAAGCTTTATTGGCCTTCTTATACAATGACTGGGTCTTGTCTAGATTTCATCCACAAAAAAAAAGTATTTTATCTGCTATGTAATAAAAGTTGTTAATAAATTTATTTAATCAATCATAGATCATGTAGATGAAAGAAATTTATCAACACGAAAGATCTGTAGTAGTATTAGAATGTGTAGTGGTATAATATTACAGTAACATTATTAATGTGTTAACAATAAAATGACAGGGGTGGCACGGTGGCGCAGGGGTTAGCGCTGTTGCCTCACAGCAAGAAGGTCCTGGGTTCGACTCCCAGGTTGTGTGGAGTTTGCACAGTTGGGAGAGGTTGGGGAGAGGTTGATTGAGCACTCTAAATTGCCCCTATGTGTGACTGTGAATGGTTGTCTGGATGTGGCCCTGCGACATGCTGGCGACTGTCCAGAGTGTACCCCACCTTCGCCCATAGCAGCTGGGATAGGCTCCACCCCCCCTGACCCCGAGTGAAAGACAAAGGGGTAGATAATGGATGGAATAAAATGACATTATAAAAGTGCAGTATACAGAAAAGTAGTGTAATGGCATTAAAGTGTGTATCAGTGAAGTATTAGAGCATAAAAATGACTAACAGTATACATTTAACAATATAAAAGTATATAACAATATAAAAGTATAATTACAGTGTAATAAGGTGTCATATTACAGTAGAATAACTGTATAAAAGTGTGTAGAAGTATGTAATGGTAAAATACTGTGACATATATTGACAGATATTAACACTGCTAGAGTATAACAGTCAGTAACAGTATCAAAGTGCGTAACAGTGTAAAAGTACAGCTGCAGTGTAAGAGTGTGTAAAAGTATAAAAGTTTTAAAAAGTGTAACAGTGTAAGTAATAAAACTATAACAAGAGTATAAAAGTTGTTACCAGTATTAAAGTACAGTAACTGTATAAAAGTGTAATAACACTATGAAAGTGTGTATAAAGTAAAAGTGTTACACTAAAAGGTTACAGTAAAAAAGAACTTTAGCAGGATTAGAGTAATACTGTAAAAGCACAGTAACAGTATAGAAAGTGATTGAGAGAAAGAGATAAGATAAGATAAGATAAACCTTTATTAGTCCCACAAGTGGGAAATTCAATTAGTAACGGCAGAAAGTGGA
>JBBJLS010070354.1:0-12012 GCA_037577275.1 Bryconaethiops microstoma
TGATGTCATTTTAGTTGCATTTGGTTCTTTAAAAAGTCCTTGTAAGATTTCATTCTGAACACAATTACAAATGTACATTGAATTCCCTAAAGCCCTTTACAGCATTGGGGGTTGAATAATTTTGAACACAACTGTAAATCTAACCATAACCCTAACACTAACCTTAAGACTAACACTAACTTTAAATGGAGCATAGCATAAACATATACAAAATAACGTTAGTACAACACTCTCTGGATGTTCATACCAATTCATTTCCGGGTTCACTGTGCAACACTTGCGAGATTGAACAGGTGAGTGAAATAGGCTCATCAGGCCTAGAGGGTACTCTCCTCAGTCCAATGTTTTATCATCACTTTGCTCTCCTTTGGATCTTCCTTAAGTTGCTCAACAAGTTAAAACCAAAAAAAATAAAACTATTTTAAAATAAATAAAATATAGGGGATAAAAACAGACCTTAGCTAAAAGTTTAAGCAGGAGTGGCCAGGAGTCCAATAGCAATAGCAAGCAGCAGTCCGTGCACTACCCCTGAGCTTCCTACTCAACCACACAGTCTGATGAACCGTGATTGGTGTCACATCACTAGTTAGAAAGTGTCCAAATGTTGGTCATTAAATTTCTGTGATAAAAGCACAGAAATGGGCACCTATACCCAGAGACTACTTTAATATTCCTGAATACAGGAAGACATTCAGGAGAATCCTTAAATCCTCAAACTCTATTTAAGAGGCTGAAATTATTTATAAAATGACATATATTTGTTTTTGTTGTGTGCCGTGAGGAATGTTAATTCCTTGCAGATTTAACATCACCAAACACTTCCAGATATTAGACTCTCAGTTGGAAACTAATAGGAATTTAATAACACATATGGACAGAGGCTTCTTTCCTTTTCTACAGGGAAAACCTGCACATCTCGGCCATATTTTGTATGTTACCACAGACATGGTGCTGCAGGTAAGGGGTAAATACAGCGATGTGAGGGTGACAATAATCCAGCCTGGTGCTGTCTTCCAAAACAAAACCCTACCGAACTTTGGTGTCGTGGATTCTCGTTTCATTTCAAGCACACAGCTGTTTGGTACCAGTTGTCGGCCCTGAACGAGTAAAAGATCCCGTCTCCGGGGGCTCCCGAGAGCAGAAATCGAACAGGCCTCAGCCAGGAAAGCTCTGGTAACCACTGGATCTCCAACTAATAAGAGGTTTATTTAGAATTATTTTTTCACTTCTTATGAGCTGGACTTGTTGCTTGTTACTGAAACCAGGCCAAGCACCGACGACTTTTTTTTTTTTTAACCACTACCACTTCACTCTTCATATTTTTGTTCCCCAAGGAAATGTCTACAGTATTTTACTCGAGCTTTGAACTGAATATGTTGGAGCTGAATTGATTAGGACTTCATTAATGACTTTTCTAATTTCTTGGCTATATTTGTACCGAAATATGACAGAGTCCTTATTGCTGGAGATTCATATCTTTAATATTCATGTTGGTTGTGAGTTTTTAAATCTCTCAATCTTATCCAGTTTGTGACAGGCAGCACCTAATAGCCTGGTCATACACTAAATATTGTGGGCAGCTGGTAGCCTAATGTTTAGGGAGTTGCCCCTGCGATAAGAAGGCTGTGGGTTCAAATCCTAGGCCACTATTTTATTATCCTGTCTTTAGTCTTGATGTTAGTAATGGTTTTCTCAGATCATATATGTTATATGAGATCTCTCTGCCCTGTTGGGTCACTAATCTAGCTTGTTTTCATCACGTGTTTACTTCAACCACTGTCGCAGCTGCATTACTTTTAATAATCTGATGGTGAAAACCTGGAATCGCTCTTCGGTTCGGGTACAGAGATTATGTCCATATTTTATTCCACCTGCCTAAATGTTTTGGAAATTGTTGCTCCTATTACAACTACGCATACTAAGCCTAAAACAGAACCATAGTTCAATGACATGACATAGTTCATGGGGACTTGAGATGCCCATCAAACAAAACCAGGCTCCCTGAAGGCTATTTTGAAACCCAAGGTTAAAAATCTAGGTATGATAAGACCAATCTAGGCATGACATTTTAAGCTGGACCAAGATATCAACTCTGCAGTTAAAGCAAGTTTTTTCCAATTGAGGCTTTTAACTGAGGTTAAACCCTTCTCATTCTTCACCGACTGGAGAACGTTACACATTCATTTCACTGTTTGGATCACTGTCTGGATGTTTTGTATGCTGGTATCAGTCAGGCCTCACTCTCACACCTACCGACAGTCTAAAACGATGCAGCATGACATGTTACTGTCATAGTCCACCTCCCTTTAGGATTCATTTTAAACTTTTGTTTTTAAATTATTGCATGGCCAAGCTCCATCCTATATTTCTGACCTCTTTCACCCATATGTTCCACTTAGAACCCCGAGACCAGCATCTTCTAGCAGTCCTTAAATCTAGACTAAACACAGAGCTTTAGCAATCGTCACTCCACAAACTCTGGAATGATCCACCCCGCTATGTAAAGATGTCCCCCACACAATCAGCTTTTAAATCTTACCTTAAACATTTTCTCTGGCATTTAATTAATTTAAGTTTAAGAACTTGTTCTACTGTCCAACTATACATTGCCATTTCCTTTTCCTCTCTGGAAAATTAAGACACCACTGCAAAAATGTTTCTCAGGTTTTATCTTTTAAAAGCTTTGCCTTAGTTTTTAGGAACTGCTGACAATCTCTCTTACTTCCAAATAAAAATATTGGTCTAATTTTAATTCCTTCAAAATGAAGAGAAATAAGGCAATAAGAGAAATGAAGCAATAATGGCAATAATTGCCTTTGACGTGCTTCGAGTAGTGTTTTGCCATCCAACTGGTCACATTACGAGAGGAGAGTGTTGGTTACAGCAGTGTTTTTTATACTTTACCTCATTAAATAAGATTTTATTCAGCGGATCATTAATCAGTATCTCAAAGCAGAATGAGGTGCTTGTGTAACAGACTGTGACATGAAATGGTTGTCATACTCAGATGCTGAATGAAATATAAAATGCAGTGGTCTCTTATTTTTTCCAGAGATGTATGTTTCTACTTCATGTTGCTACTTTGTTTTAACCACGTGCTATTTTACCCATTTTCACTCCCAAAAGTCAGTTGCTGATATGAGTGCGAGACCAACCGAGAACAGATGTTCTCCAGATCTCCAGAGGTGGAGCTGTTACACTTCTCAAAAGTAGAAGTGCACCAGAAGCAGCCAAGCAGGAAAATGACACATTTATTACAAAACAGACTTAAACTTCTGTACAAAACACTCCAGTAAGAAAGGCTCTAGCGTCCTTTCTTGAAACCTCCACCTTTCCCACCAAACTTTCCTCCTTTCACTTTTTTCCGTACACCACTGGACTGTTCGGCATCATCACCATCTTCGTCCCCTCTGGGCCTCTTTCTCTTCTCGCCCTGTTCCTTCATCTCCTATAGGAAGAGAGAAAAGCTCCTAAAGCAAACTTCAACCTTCAGTTACAGATAAACCAAGTTTAAGAGCAGAGAACTCGCAGTCAGAAGAACTGGTGTTCTATGTTCCAAGGGAAGAATTATCTAAAACAAAAGGGTTCATACAAAGCTTTTGAGCAAAATCGTAATGTGTGAATCATTTATATGCAAATGTCCAATCACTTACAGCCCAGTCTTTAGCTGTAGGGAAAAGGAAAAAGCTTTTCTTGGCATATTGTAGTCAGGGGCTGAAGTGCAGCCTGGGAGCTGCAACTAAAACCATTACTGAAACATTTTAAGATCCTTTTCAGCAAAAGCTCAAACCAAACTACTGCTTCAGTACACTAAGTGGCCACATGTGGAAAAGAAGTCTAGCCTGTCACTCACAACAGCACATAATTCAAATACAGCTGAGCGTTTCCTTCAGTTGAAACTGGGCTATTAAACACAAATAAATACTGAAACCAAATGAAAATATATATCAAGGTGAGGTTTTTATGGCACCACCCAACCCTAAAACTGCTATCAGAAGTGAAGGGGGGAAAAAAAATAGACGTACTAAACGTGCGAATCTCTGCGCTTCGCTCACTCGCTCCACCAGCATCATCACTTCCTCCTCCTGCGTTGGGAAGGCGGGAAGTTTCTTCCCAATTAGAACCTCAATCCGCTGGAACAGCTCAACGTCGTACCTGCGCAGAGCAAAGATTTGCCTTCAACACCATTCATTAAAACTAGTGCAGTAAAGAGGAAGAACAGAGTGACTGACTGAGTTACAAAGGTGATGGATTTCCCAGAACGCCCGGCTCGAGCTGTTCTCCCCACACGATGAATGTAATCCTGAGAGAATCCCCACACACACAAAAAAAACAAAACAAAACATGAAGACATGACTAACTTCTTCCCGGATAAAGTTTGTGAGTGTGTGTGTGAGTGAGCGAGTTTCTGTGTATGTGAGATCATACCTTTGAGTGTGTAGGAATATCGAAGTTAATCACACAGTCCACGTGAGGAATGTCCAGCCCACGAGACGCCACATCAGTGGCCAACAGTACAGAGCGGGACTTCGACTTAAACTTATTTAATGCTCCCAGACGTTTATTCTATACACACACACACACACACACACACACTTTAAACAGTAACAATAGTATTGAAGTGTGTATTAGTGACCACAGCCCTTCAGCAGCAGTTACCTGGCTCATCTGTCCGTGCAGTGGGATGGCGGTGATGCCTAAATTTCGGAGTAACAGCGCCACACGCTGGGCATTATTACAAGTACTGCAGAAAATCATAAACGAGTTTCCTGCCAGCTCGTTCAGAATGGACACCAGATAACAGTCCTGAGAAAAAGAGAGAGACAGAGAGAGAGAGACACAGAAACACCATGTGTAATAGCTGTTTTAAGTATGTACATACATTCTACATCCCCGACACAAGATGGTCACAGTAGCCTTTCTGCGAGCAACACTTCGGTGCATGGATGGAATTTTCAGTCGACCTTCATACCAAACCTTTGTCAACTGTATAAAGTGTGTATTAGGTGTATATTAGGTGTGTAACAGGTGGGTGTGTCTGACCTTGTACTTGGCCGGGATGAAGATGTAATACTGCTGCAGTTTGTCCACTGTGGCATATTTAGTGGAAACAGCACATTTCACTGGGTCCTTTAAAGCTGCTCTCTGTAACTTCTGAACCTACATACACACGCACATGTACATTTACACATAGATCAGCCATACTATTAAAACCACTAGTCTAATTTTATGTAGGTCTTTGTGATACCCCCACCCAACAGCAGACTATTAATCCCCCACCCACCTCTTCTGGCCGACAGGAGATAAACAAACCCCCCACAAAAGCAGGAGAATAAGATACCGCCATACAAAATTAGGAGATACTGGAACCAGGTAATCATTGTTACTTTGGCCTGCAGCTTGTCGGTGTTTAATTAAATACATACACACTGCAGAGTGGGAGTAGGGTTTATTTCTTGTGTGTGTATAGATCAATACCTTTTTAGTCATGGTGGCAGAAAAGAGGAAAGTGCGTCTGTCTCTGGGAATGACCTTCAAAATTTTATCCACCTGAGAGAGAGAGAGAGACGAGGAGAGAGAGAGAGAGAGAGACGGGGAGTGAGAGAGAGAGAGAGACGGGGAGTGAGAGAGAGAGAGAGAGAGAGAGACGGGGAGTGAGAGAGAGAGAGAGAGAGACGGGGAGTGAGAGAGAGAGACAGAAATGTTCATGCTGACACTCAACAGCTCAATAAACCATCCCTACACAGGTCCAAAGTCCTGGAATTGACAGATTTCCTGATTTTACCTCTGACTCAAAGTCCATATTGAGGATTCTGTCAGCTTCATCCATCACCAAGAACTTCAGCGCTCGAAGATTAAAACCTTTCGTGTTTTCAAGATGATCAATCAGCCTCCCAGGAGTTGCTAAAAGAAAGAGTGAGAGACAGAGAGAGAGAGAAATGTGTTATTTTTGCCCAAATATCAATTTTCTTCTGTTATAACCTTTGTAACAAACCTTTGTAACAAACACACTTACCAATCACTATGTGGGGCTTCTTTGCCAGCACCAGTGCCTGTGACATCATGTCAATTCCACCTACAATGACAGCTGTAAGAGACACACACACACACAGTCATGTATTGATATTCAGAATGTTCACTTTTTTCATTACCACTGGAGCAATGAGTCAAAGAACCTCATAGCCAATGAGGTTTTTTTTTTTATAGAGCAGGTGCAAGAACTAAACCTAACCACCAAACACACTGTGGAACTGACACAGACAGGAATCAAGAATTTCTGTTAAAACAGCATGAGAAGAGAATCTGTGTGTGTGTACCTGTTTTAACGCCGATGCAGGATCCCAAAGCCTCAAACTGCTCTGCGATTTGGAAGGCAAGCTCCCTCGTGGGTGTGAGGACGAGTGTGTGCAGGCGCTGTGGGTGGGATAGGAGGGACTGAAGTATTGGCAGAGCAAATGCGCCTGTCTTCCCCGAACCCGTCTCAGCTAAACCAATCACATCACGGCCTGGAGCGGGGAACAGAGATACAGACAAATATTAGAAACTTTCTGGAACATTCTGGAACCTTCAGAACTCCTCTCCACAGGCCCTGTTGATCTCACCTTCCAGAGCCACAGGAATCGCCTCCACCTGGATTTTCGTTGGACGTTTCCATCCCAACTGCTCACACGCCTCACACAGCACTTCTGTTACTCCCTACACACACACACACACACACACACACACACACACACACACAGTGTTACAATAATGCTTTAAAACGGTGGTCGATGAACAGGCCCTTTTTTGTTTTCTGTCCCCCCATGTTCTGAAACGTGTATGTACATACTTTACAGCAGGACACTGGGGGGCTTTAGCTGTCAACCTAAGTACTGCAAGAACTTGTTATTAACTAATAAAATTAACATTAAATCAATTCTTCCAGTAGGAGCAATGGACACGGGAGTGACCGCGACATGGGGGACAGACGTAAGGAACGGAGTAGTGAACAGAGACGTGAACGGATGTGAGAGACAGAATCATGAACAGACACATCAGAGACAGAGACATGAATAGTGGAGTGGACATGAAGGACTGTGACGTGAGGAACAGTGATGTGAACAGAGACATGAGGGACAGAGACGTGAACAGATGCGAGGGAGGGAGACATGGAGGACAGAGACATGACGGACAGGAACATGACCAGAGAGACATGAACAGAGACGTGAGGAACAGAGGTGTGAGGAATGGAGTAGGGAACAGAGACGTGAGGAACAGAGGTGTGAGGGAAAGAGACGTGAATTGAGAAATGAGAGAGACATGAGGGACAGAGACGTGAACAGACAAGAGGGATACGTACGCGAGGAACAGAGTCATGAACAGAGATACGAGAGACGCAGAGGGACAGAGACATGAGGAACGGAGACGTGAACAGATACATGAGAGCCGGAGACGTGAACAGAGGTGTATGTGTATGAAAGAGTATAAATGTGTTTGATAGTGTATGTTTGTGTGTGTATGTGTATGAATGCGAGTATAAGTGTGTGTGTGTTTGAGAGTGTATGTGGACGAATATGTTTGTGTGAGAGGTGTGTGTGTGTGTGTGAGTGAGTGAGTGGTAGAACAGCAGGGTTAGATGTTCAGGAGAACCTTACACAGATGAGAGGGACGGAAATGTGAACAGAGGTGTGAGGGACAGAGACATGAGAAACGGAGACGTGGACAGAGGCATGAGGGACAGAAACATGGACGGAGACGTGGACAGAGGCGAGAGAGAGAAGAGCTCCAAACTCCAACTCAACATTTATTAGTTTTCAGTTTAAAGCGGTTTTACCAGCGCGTTGAAGCTGCGGGTCTCCTCCTTACAGTTCTCAGGGGTCTGTCCTCTCTGTGGAGTCTCCGTAGCCCCCGGATTTACTTCACACGTGTGGTTCTCCTCCTCGGCCATATTTCCTGCAGCACATTCCAATACCGACTGCGCGTGAGCGGAACTCGCCCCGAAGACGTCTGGGAAATTGAGTTTCACTCGGACCGCTGCATGTGCGCCTGTATTTGTGTAGATGTGAGTGTCTGCGTGTAAGTGTTTGTGTGTGAATGTGTTAGAGCTTGAGAGTGTATTTGTGTGTATGTGTATGAATGTGTTTTGTGTGAGAGTATAAGTCTGTGTATGAATTTGAGTGTACATGTTTTTGTATGTATATATGAATGTGAGTGTACTTGAGTGTGTATAAATGTGTGTGTGTCTGTGTGTGAGAGTGAGTGTGGGGAACAACATTGTTAGATGTTTAGTAGAAGCGGGGAGTTGTTCCGAGTGTCTTGCTCCTACTGAACTCGTTCTGGCACAGTTAATCATGTAGTTACCACGGTAACTTGGTTTAAATGTACCAGTTAAAAACATCAATATTCTGGCTCAGTCACGGTTAAGGCAAACTGCCCAACCCTGAAATCCTGTGGTGGGAAATCACTGGGACTGTTTGTCCAGACTAAACTGAGCTAGGCTTGTCACGATACTGACATTTCAAACTCGATACTGATACTAAGGATGGTACTCAATACTACGGGGGAGAAAAAAATAAACACGGGAACTTTTTAAATAAATAATTTCTCTGCAGAGGAGAGCTTCGCGACCGGCCTCGATTGATAGAGCTCGGGGAGCTGATGGTCCCTGTAAAATTTCGCGGTGCTAAATTTTTCCCCGGCCGAGCAAAATGCTCCGTTTTAGCCGGCTCAGAATTTGCCAGCGCATTTAAAGGCGCACGACGCTTTTCCCCGCCCTCCGTAGAGAACAATGGGGAAGGTTTTGGGCTAAGAACTCCGGATCCCCTGGGGTAGGCAGGCAAACGAGGACCCGTTGGAAAAGTCTCACAGAGATCTACCGGCATGTCTTGTTTGGTGTGGCTGGGTGTTCGCCCCGCGGCTCGGAAAGTCAATGCTCACGGGTGCAATGCCTGTTGAAAATTGTTGTAGTCTACCGGCGATTTCCGTGAACCGGCAGATGTATAACTGGCATTTAAGTATCGATACCAGTGCTAATTGACATCGAACTAAATTTTAGTATCGATTAATATCTGAAAATCGATTTTTTCGTCAACATTAAACTGAGTGTAACTTTGTAAAAAATCTTAATCTCAATATTTACTTTCTATTAATACTTTTATTTTGCTCTATAAATACAGAAACAAAATGCTGCATCTGGAAAAAAACAGCACTAGGAATGAGCTGTAAAGACTTTTTAATTCAGAATTCCGACAAAAACAAACACATTCGACTGCTGTTTAACATCTAAAACAACAAACTCCTTAAGAAAAAAAATCTGCGGTGAAAATATATAGACTGAAGCAATGGATGAACTGCAGATTCTCTGAAGCCCAAACACCTCCCCTGGTTTCACAGCAGCCCCTCCATCTCTCTCATGAAAGCTTCGTACACCTGGTCCTTGGTCTTCATGCTGGGGGGAGGCAGGTTTGCTCCAGGCTGCGAGGGAGCTGCAGAGGTGGCAGTTTTCTGCCCCTGTCCCACCCTTTCCTCATCCCTTCTTCCTCCTCTATCGAGTGCTGGCCCCTGCTGCCCGGCGCGGTCTCTGCGCACCCTCAGCGCCGTTGGCACAAAGCGCGTAACCTCGGCTTTGGGGGTGATGATCTGCGGTTTGGCAGAAATGGTGGCAGCTCCTGACTGGCCGGCCACCCCAGAGTGTGCGGGAACACTGGTGATGTTTGCTCGTTTCTCTATGGTGTGGGCGTGGCCTGAGGGGTTGAGGGGTGTCGGGGCAGTGCCAGGAGGGGGTGGGACCTGCAGTGCAGCAGGGCGAATAGTGAGCGGAAGAGAGGGAGGGGACAGGATGGAGGGAGCAGTCTGAGTCACCTCGGTGGAAGAAGAGGAGGAGGGGGGCGGCTTCTGGCGAGGGACAATGCTCGGCGGCGCACTGAGCACACTGGGATTCAGAGGGGGTGGGAAAAGAGAGAGGGGTGGAGCCAAGCGAGGCGGAACAGAACGAGGAGGAGGCGGAATTCCTACAGAGAAAAAAAAAAGGTAAATTACAGACACAAATGGTAACCTGTTGGTTATGAAAACTGGTTAAAGGCAGATACAGATATTGACCTCACTAATGTAAAACAATGTGAAAAGTCATATACCAGGTGGTGCTGGAGGGGGTAGTCTGGGTGGGGGTCCTCTCGGTGGTGGTCCTGGGGGCATGCCAGGTGGAGGGCCAGGTGGAGGGCCAGGGGGACGCCCAGGAGGGGGGCCTGGAGGCAGCATCCGGGGCATCGGCCCTCTCAGGGCGCCTGGAATACCAGGGGGCCTTAGGAACGGAGGAGCACCTGAAAACACACAAAACACACACGCACAGCTCAGTAAAGGCTCCACACTCTACATCACCTTTAATTTCAGATTTTCTGCTGAAGTCCAGGAAGAGATGTAATCCATATTTAACAGACCATTTTCCAAACTCTCTTTATCCCTGAGAGCTGAATGTCTCTATAGAGATCTATTTACTTTCCAACAGTCAGGAAAAGCACAGCCTTTAATTATTTTCAGAAAGGAACAACAGTCCACGTCACTTCAGACTGAAAAGGCGGGGCTAAACTGCTGTAGGCTAAATAGGCAGGGCTAAACTGCTGCAGACTGAGGTGTTTATATTGTATGTACATTCTAAGGTCAACTATAAGAATGAAAATGTATTTTAAAAAGAACAATAATGAATTTCTAACATCTTAATAATCATGTATCTTAATATCCAACATCAACTGATCTCAGTTCATCCAAGTTGCTCACCAGGAGGTGGTCCCGGGGGGGGTCCTGAGGGAGGTCCTGGAGGCCTCATTGGAGGAGCTGGAGGTGGCCCTAAAGGAGGAAGACCTGTGATTGGTGGAGCTTGCATGTGGGGGGGTGGCTGCTGTGCACCGATTGGTGCAGATGGTGGGGGGGGTCTAGCCAAAAGGTGTGAAGCTTGAGTGTCCCCAGGGGGACCGGCCTCTTCACCATCTGACTGTTCACTGTCAGTATACTCCTCTTCCTCCTCCTCTTCCTCTTCTTCCGGCACAGATTGTCCTACAAACAGACACACACATTTTTCCATATTTCAGCAACAACTGAACGCTGCTTAGAAATTACCAATGCACTTAAAAATAAATGAACACAGATATAGCAATTAGAAGCTAAAGAATATTACTAGTAATGATAACTAGGGGTGTTGAATTAACGCGTTAATTCTGATCAATTAATAGGCGATGTCTGATCAATTAAATGTCAATTAATCACAGAAAAAATAACATTAAAAAAATTAACACTGATTAATCGCACCACGACATTAACCCAGCCCCATTCTGGCCACAGGTGCTCATCAGTTTTTCCCCATGCTCACTTATCCACCCAGCGATTTTTTATGTGTGAAACACACACCCAGTGCAGCAAAAATGTGTGAAATTAATTTAGATTACAGCAAAAATGGGTGCAATTAATTTAGATTACAGCAAAAATGGGTGTGATTAACTTAGATTACAACAAAAATGTGTTTTAAATAATTTATCAGAGAGCTTGTAATTAATTTTTTTTTTTTGATTGCGTGATACACCTAGTAATAACATACTGACAATAGCGGATGTTGGTTTGTGTGTGTACCTGCCATCCGCAGCATCATGGCCTGTAGAGGTGTGATAGCCTTTGTCTTCTTTACAACTCTCTTCTTCTTCCTTTTTACAGGCTGTGGCATGTCAGCAAACCGCACAGTCCGACCTAAACACAACCACAGCAACGAGAACACAACAATGTCACAACCCTCCTTTTTGGGTGTTTTTTTTATTTGTTGAGCGGGGGATTTGATTCTGGAGAGGGTTTTTGAAATACAAGAAGTGGAGTCATGTGGCAAAACCAGGTCCATATGATGGATTTCGTTTTGTCGTAGTAATGGAACCTAAAATATCTGAAAAGACGAAAACCGCACTAAGAAATGAAACATTTACATTTACATTTACGGCATTTAGCAGACACTTTTATCCAAAGCGACTTCCATTCCATTCCCTAACTACAGGGGAC
>JBBJLS010070355.1:0-12012 GCA_037577275.1 Bryconaethiops microstoma
TCTCTCTCTCTCTCTCTCTCTCTCTCTCTCTCTCTCTCTCTCCCTCTCTCTCTCTCTCTCTCTCTCTCTCTCTCTCTGTCTCTCTCTCTCTCTCTCTCTCTCCCTCCCTCCCTCCCTCCCTCCCTCCCTCTCTCTCCTGGCAGAGAAACTGTATTCATGCAGTCCAACAGTCCAACACTTCCTGTAAGAAGAACGAGATTTTTTTTTCTTGATTTTTAGCGCAGAGACCAGTGGATATTGTATTCATTACAACACAAAGACCTCTCTCTCTCTTTCTCATTCTCTCCATTTTCTTCTCTTTCACTGCTGGAGGAATGAGAGAGGCTTGCAGGTGAAAGAGCCTGTTTGTTCGAGGTGGATAGAGAGGCTTTGTGTGTGTGTGTGGGGGGGGGGGGCTGGGGGGGGGTGACTGGCAGGTGAGAGACATACAGGTGGGTCCGATGAAGTGAAACATTTGACCTGAAAGATAGCACTCGACCTTCACCATCAAACACATACACACACACACACACACACACACAGCGTATCAGAGCTAAAATTTAGAAAATAATAGAACAAAACAAAAAATACAGAAAATCTTTCAGATATTACGATTATTAGGATTAGCTGTCATCACCTAAATTTAAGCCGATTACATGTTTAAATAAATTTCATTTGACATAATTACACTATTACACTCTGGGTTTTTGGAGCGATGCCATAGAATTAACAAGCCTGGTTCCCTAAAGAACTGTTAAGAAGGATTAACTCACAGTAATAGATGTTTGAATTTTAAATGGAAGTCACATTAAATGGAAGTCTATGGAGAAATAAGCCTTATGGCACCAGACAGCATTTACACCATTTGGTCACCAGGGCCAGGTGGATACACTTGATCAGCCAAACTCCACCCACCTGGTCTAAGCACACAACAGTAACTATGATAGTAGATTAGTGGGCAGAGCATCATCGGCCAATTACCAAGCGGTTCAACTGAACATACTGTGAGCATAAACATAGCACCATGTTTGTCTACAGCCAGACTCCTGCCTAGTCCTCCATGTGCAGAAGATGCACGACAAGCTTCACACTCTCAGCACGATGGTAAACACGAAGCTTTGCTTCTCTCTCATGAGTAATTGATTAAAGGGCTATAGATTTTTCTTGTGTGCCTTTGAAGAAACTTCAGGATTGCTTGTTTTTATTTTGGAGGAACCGGGCCGCGGAGGATGGAAAAGGGAAACTCTCGACGGGTTGCCGTGGAGATCAGAGATGCAGGCCTGAAGGGTATTTACAGAGAGAGAGGAGAGAGAGGAGAATCAAACGTGGGATCAAACACACACTAAGTTTCTGTGAAAAAAAAAAGTTTGTGGCCCATTTGTCCAAAAGGAAGAATTTGAGGCGATATGATTAATTTCACATTAACTAAACTAAACTGTGTTTTTTCATGTTTCAAATGTTTACAACATGTAATAATTAATGAAAATTTACATTTAATTCGGCTTTGAAAGATAAAGAGGTCATATGCAGGTCATTATAAGGCTATGTTTCACAGATCTTCCACAAGGAGGCGCTATTAGCACTCAAATTGCCTCACTGAAAGGGAAGAAACCCACACCAATAAATGCATGTTATCAGGATGGAATAAACGGGTAGACTTGTAATGCCTTGGCCCTCAGTGACAACTGGTGTAACTGAACAGGTCTTTCTCTTTATTTTCCGTCAGAAGAGAAGCTTCTATGTCTAGGAAATCACATGCAAAACCACTAAGAGCAACCTTCTGAACTCATCCCACATCCATCCCCTCTTCATTCTGGCCCTAGCCCGTACTTATCCAATTCACCCTATCTCATTTGTAGGCCGGTCTCTTTCCATTACTGTCCAACCACTGAAACACTCCAACCTGACCACAAGCCAATCCACCAGTGCTGGGGATGAAAGCCCTGGCCATGGTCCTGTTTTGCACCAGCACAGTGTAGGGGACCATGGGAATTGGCAAGCAGGGTCTTTAGAAAGCACTTGTGGTGAAAAGTAATGACTGGGGTGGCTGGAGTCCGGAGGAGGAAGGGAAAGAGAAGAAAGAGAAAGATGTAAAACATTTATTCATGGCTACATGATATACAAGTCCATGAAAGATGATGCTATAACAGATGTTTTTCAATTGTCAATCAGAACATGACTGGCATTAAATGGTCTACAGAAACCTATCAGATGTTGTTGTTGTCTTTTTAAAACAAAAACAAAAACAAAAATTGGAAAAAAATTAATTGGGTCAAAAATATGGTGGTGTATTTTTGGTAGTTTCTAGGATATGTTGCATGCTAACCTGTTAGCATCCATGTTATGAGTCTTTCTTTCATTGAAAACGAAGAAGAAGAAAATCGTAATCAAAACGTAATTATGTGCAAGCACTGTGCATCGCTCCATCACCAGCTGACATGTATAGGTACAAAAAAACAAATCATTCACACTCATGCTGTTTGACTCACATGGTTCATGGAGGTACCATGAATGAGAGGCTGCAGTCAAGATTTCTATAATAAGATACAGACGAGTCCTGATGGTAAAATGTGTCTAAATAAAATTATTATTTTAATGTGTTACTATACCACCCTTAACGCATATGCAGCATTTGAATGAGGGGCTACAGACACAGCTTCTGTAGCAGTGTATGGTGCAGACAATGATATTTCAGCCAACGCTAAATAAAACACTTGATAAGTTCAATTTCTTGCATCTAATTCAGGTTAAATCAGACAAATCAGCATGAAGTCTAATGAGCTAATACTAAACGTTGGATTCAGTTTGGAAACCTTTTTAACAATTTGTTTAAAATTTTTAAAAAATGTCCCCATACTTGTAACATCACTAGCAGTGGACAACACCACAAAGTGAAAGACAGAGAATGAGACAGAACAATAGTGGTTCAAAAGATGCCAAAATCTACTAAAGCTGTGTGATCTTGTGAAGAGAACTGCCTGACAATCCATCGGTCCCTTGGAAATAGAGAACAAAAACACAAAAACAAAGGCTATTTCTCCTGCAATCCCCAAGCAGCTGCTCCTCAACTGACCCCGGTCGGTCACAGGGAGGAAATGTGGGAGTGTTTGAGGGTGCGAGGTGTTTCTTAACAGCCAGCATTAGTGCATCTGGAGCTCTGCCACACGGTGCTGCCTCAGGGGAAGGCAAGAAGAGTGTGAAACTCCTTTCAATCATTTGGAGCCTCAGACAGGACCACGGTGAGAATTCGTCTATAAGTGCATGCACGTGCCGAACCACACACCATCTCCAAGAGACAACATCTGGGGTCCACATGAGCAGGGAGGATGTGTGTGAGTAACCTCAGCTGGGTCTGGACAGGTTCTGGATGTCAGTTTGGACTGATAAATGTGACTACAAGTCATATTCACCAAAAATAAGTGTACATAATAGGAGTACTAAGCCAAATCTGCACTGTTCTGTATCCGGACAGCTCTTCCTTTAGCCTTCACACACATACATTTGAATATCTGAATGCTTTCAATCACAACCATATCTTTGTTAATGCTTATGGAAACATACTTTTGTTCTTATTTAGCACAAGTTCAAAACACATTCTGAGAACTGAAGGCAGCACCAGAAAAAGGTCTGGCCATGCATCTCAAGGAAGGAAACTCAGCATTTGGTGATTTGCATGGGTTCCAGACTTCAGGCAGTCATTGACTGCAAACGATTTTCAGCCAAGTATTAAAACAATACATTTATTTAATATTATATAACTTGTCCAATTACATTTGATCATTCGGAAAACAGAGAGACTCTTTTTGAAAAGCAGGGAAAATGGAGGGATTTCTGACAGCTTACTGCAATAACTTTGTTAAACCCCTTAAATTAAAGCTGAAAATCTATGCTTCTATTATATCTTGATTGCTTAATTTTAAATCCATAATATTTTGGCTCATCCTAACTATATGAGTCAAAACATTATGACCACCTGCCTAAAACAGCTCTGACCCACTTCAACCCTTGCAACAGGTACTTGATCAGATTGTATTCTGGGGAATTTGGAGGCCAACACCTTGGACTCTTCATCATGTTCCTCAAACCATTCCTAAATAATGTTTTCAGTGTGGCAGGACACATTATCCTGCTGAAAGAGGCCACTGCCTTAAAGCAATAGCTACTTCCAGGGCTACTTCCTGAGGGACAACTCAAATGAAAATGACTGTTTACAGAAAACAGAAACTCACAGGGTCAGGTGATATTCTTCCATTGGTCCAAGGTTGAGTTACAGTACTTGTATTGTGGGCACATTTGACAGTTAACACAGGTGAGCATGGGTAATCTGACAGTTTGCCATAGTGGATAGCCTTCAATTGCCCTTGAAATTAATGAGTCTTGGGTGTACAATACCCTGTTGCCGGTTCTATGGCGGCTTCTACAGCAACATATGGTGCAGTGACAGTGATACTTGGGCCAACAGTTTCTTGCATTTAATTCAGGTTAAATCAGCATGAAACAAATCTCATAGACTAAGGCTAAACATATTTATCTTGGATTCAATCTGGAGACCTTTTTTTTACCAATTTGTTTCAGTTTTTTAAAAAATATCCCATGTTTGGGATATCTAGCAGTGGAGAGCACCACAAAGGTGCGAGGAGAGGACGAGACAGAACAAGAGGTTCAGAGGATGCCAAAATCTATTGAAGCTGTATGATCTCATGAAGAGAACTGCTTGACAATCCATTGGTCCCTTGGAAACAGAGAACAAAAACACAAATCAAAGCTTGTTTCTCCTGCAGTCCCCCAAAACTGCTGCTCCATAACTGACCCCAGTCAGTCACAGGGAGGAAGTGTGGGAGTGTTCAGGGTGAGAAAATTTGCATCAACACCCAAATACTTATGCACCTGACTGTATAAGCCAAAACATTATGGCTACATGCCTAATAGGTGTGTGTCAAGACCTTTGAAGATGCTCTATTGCAGATCTTTCATGTAAGTTGTGAGATGGTTCGATGGTTCCTGCCCATCCTACAGACTCATGCTCAGATTGAGATCTGGGGAATTTGGAATTGTACGTTGTACTCTTCATGTTTCTCTAACCTTTGCAAATAGCATGTGTTTCCCTTGAAAACTGATGTGGCTTGGGTGTCCAGCAGCCTGCTGCCGGTTCATGGTTTGTCCCTCTTTGGTCCACTGTCTCATCACTGCTGACTGGGAGCCCATAGTCCTTGCCATTTTGGAGATGCTCTGCCCCGGGAATTATGTCTGCCCACTTTTCCTACATGCAACACACCATCTATGAAAATTGTCTGTCTGCTCACAGTGCCTTGACCTGCGCAAAGATAATCAGTATTATTCACTTCATCTCCACCCTTCAGCATGTAGCCACTTTTCATTAAAGCATACAATCACACTGTGTTTTGAAACATTCAACACTGAACATTCTAACATGTTCAAACTGCTGATGCAACAGTGCAAGTTGATGGCAATTCAAGATTACAGCTGATACACCAACATATTTACACTTAGAGCTCTATATTTATACTTCTATACATCACATTAAACTCAGGCTGCATCAGAACAACT
The DNA here is from genome assembly GCA_037577275.1 of Bryconaethiops microstoma. Lineage (NCBI taxonomy): Eukaryota > Metazoa > Chordata > Actinopteri > Characiformes > Alestidae > Bryconaethiops > Bryconaethiops microstoma. The sequence goes on from JBBJLS010070355.1 coordinate 5,548, forward strand.
GACTGACCAACTGACGGATGGAGAGAGCATCATGCAGGACACTCAAGAGTACACACAACAACAAAAAAAACACTCACTGTTTGATGACACCTTAACACAAATCTTTATATTTTCAGCAAATACCAAGCATTATTGATCGCGTCAAAGTAATGCCAGTAAATCACATTGGTTTAATGTCTTTATAATCCATCGAGTATTTATCATCCCTCCATATTCATTGATAACTATTACAGCATTGGAGGCATAGCAACCACAGCTAGTGCTTTTGTGCAACAAACATAATCATCCTTTTGAATGAGTCAAAGTCAAATGCATGACACCAGGATTGACGTTAACATCGTCTCACTGACAAGATTTTTAGCTGATCTGGAGTCTGGAGGCAGAACCGGAATGAATACAAGAACAATTCACAATACAAAGTAATGGCTTGCTGTGTGGACCGCTCAGAGCAGGCATATGGCTCCTCATGATCCTTTCATCCCCACACCAGTATGAAGAACATTGGTCTGATCTATTTACTTGTGTCATATTGGTTTGGACCATATCCTCAAATAAATTGTGAATACAGAGACTCAGGCCTGTGCTGATTCTCTCAAAGCATTGCTGTAAACTGAGCTTACATTTGGCTTTTTACAGTGGATGATGTCAGGTAAGCAATGACAGGGTTACAGTCATATTCCCGTTGATTCATGGCTTCATAAACGAACAGACTCCACTAAAAAAAAGTGCCTGAGTTCCTTGTGTGGAAGCCACAGTGATCAGCTGCAGACGGTCCAGGATCTGAATTATTAGCAGGGCAACGACTGCACACATGACTGCACTGTGTGTAGCAGCAAGTCCATCAATCACCGTGTTCAGTTGGACAGATGGATCCATGATAATGGCCATATGCCACAAAAAAAAATCTGATTCTAGACGCTTCCTGAGCCTGAAGTGGTGACGTATTTATGGCCGCTCAAGAGACGTAGAGCATTTTGAAGTTTTCTAAGAACACAAAAAAAAAAAACGTCTGTCACAGTGGGGTACCATCACACAGAGAGAGAAAGAAAGAGAGAAAGAGAGAGATCACAAAGAAAATAATAAAATCTTAGTGAAAGAGAGAGAAGCATGAAGGAGAAACAGAGAGAAAGGGAGAAGAGAGAAGAAAGAAAGAGATAGAGAGGGTGAATGAAAAAGAGTAAAGAGGAGATAAAGGGAGAAAGAGGAGAGAGAGGGAGAAAGAGGAGAGAGAGGGAGGAAGAGAAGGGAAAGAGATACAGGAGAGGAAAAATGAAAAAGAGCAACAAAGAGTGTTAGAGATAGAGAGACAAGTTAAAAGGAACGAAAGCATAAGCTGGAAAGAGGGAAAGAGAGAGGGAGAAGAGAGAGGAGAGACAGTGATAGAAAGAGGGTGAATGAAAAAGAGTGAGGAGGAAGGAAAGGGGAAAAGGAGAGAGAGGGAGCAAGGAGAGGAAAAAAGAAAAAATGAGTGACAGAGAGAGAGAGAGAGAGACAGAGAGAGAGACAGAGAGAGAGAGTGTGTGTTTGTGTGTGTGTGTGTGTGTGTGTGTGTGTGTGTGTGTGTGTGTGTGTGTGTGTGTGAAAAAGGGGGGGGGTAAAAAAGAGTGAGGAGAAGAGAAATGCAAGAAGAGGAGAGAAAGAGGGAGACAGGAGAGGAAAAAGAGAAACAGAGTGAGAGAGACAGAGAGAGACAGAGAGAATGAGATTGGTTATGTTAACTGGCTGATCTGTGGGAGCAGCAGCTGAAGCTCCCAAAGGTGCTGTGAACTTCTCTGGTTTCTCCAGCTTGGCACAGATACAGTAACAAAGAACAACAGCTCAGGGTCCAGCTCTGTTCAGCCCTTTAAAAAGTGGGGGCCTGATTGGGGTGTCAGATGGTGTCACCTCACAAACAGTCCATCAGCCTGTTCTCAGAGGGAATCCTCATCTTTGTTGAAGACGTGTCTCCAGCAGTTTCCAGCTGTCCACTGATCCCTAATCCTAGCAACTGGTTCTCATCTTTAGAGTGACCATTTAAACCCTAGTTCATGTCCAGTTTTATCTATAGGTTTTAGAGGGTAGAACCTTTCTTAGAAGCGTGTGGTGATTCACCTAAGATTCAGTACGCTTGAGTAGCTCATGTTTTTTTCCATATATGAGCTACAGAACCTAAAGATTCCCAGTTGCCCTGTTCCCTTTGTTGAGTAGTGACCTTCCATGAAGCACAACATGTGATTACATTGCCAAGTGGTTCCTATGAGCTAGCTTTTTGTGGCCAGAGTTTGAAATATTTGTCAGGTATTGCCAAAAGCATTGGAATGAAAATTCATGACCAAAGGCAAAGTTAAAATTCAGGGTGCACTGAGCCAAAAACTGAAATAGAAACAGAAAAAGTCTAATGAATAAAAACATTTATGTGCTATGAAACCCAATGTCTTTGGGAACAGGGAATGGTTTGTCATCCAATAAATTGCATTATTTTTTTGGTTCTGGCATTTGTAATTCACAATAAAATAAAAAACAAAGTCACTACTTATGGTGATTAATTTAATTGTCTAGTTGATTGTAATTTATTGCATCTGTCTTAATTGCTCAGATTTTTTCATTTGAAGTGTATAGTGTCTATTTGTCATATATGAACACAACACAGCACACAGTGTGAACAGCGCGAAATTCTTTCTCTGCATTTAACCCATTCACCAAATGAAGCAGCCAAGAGCGTCCGGGGAGCAGTGTGTGAGGATGATACCTGGCTCAATGATACCTGGCTCAATGATACACTACAATTCCTTCATCCATTTCTATTTCCATCAAACTGTACCAGTTTACAGAGTAAGTGGTACTTCATGAACTGTCAAAGTAGGAAAGGTCTTGGGGGCCAAGCCAGAGTGGCCTCTAACACCTTGAAGAGGAATTTGAGGTATTGAAGGTCATAATGAGTGGGATGAAGAAAGATTACAGTCAGCAGCCTCATGCTTCTCATTCAGCTTCACAAATCATGGTTTTGAGAAGATCTACAGTAGGAAAACCAGGAAAGCAGAAGAGTTTACCTTATAGCTCTGCATGTAAGCACGTGTGTGTGTATGTGTGTTTGTGTGAGTATGTGTGCGAGTGTGTGTATGTCTTTTTACGAGCTTAACTTAGTCATGCTTGGCACTGATTCCTCAGAATGCTTGAAATCTGATCCTCATGCTGTTCCAAGTTGCCTCTTAATAGCACAAAAGTGCAGCGCTCCTCCAGGAAAAGAGCTCTGAGGGAGACAGACCCTGCAAACTATACACGCTAATCACAGCTAACAGGGGACAAACAAAACACTTGTTTTACGTGTAGGCTGCTAAAACTGCAGTCTGTGTGCTGGAAAGCAGAAGGAGATACCCCACTCAGATAAAGCACAAACATAAATAGAACCATCAAACACAGCAGAAATAATTTTATATAAATGTACCTATATATGTATGTACATACTTACTACATACTGTATATATGTGCATATATACATGTATATACATATATAAATATTTATGTACATATATATGCAGTAAAAGTGTCTATTCTTCTGGAAAAGATTACTAGATGTTCGAACATTGCTGTGAGAATTTGATAGCAGCTTTAAGAGCATTAGTGAGATTAGGTAATTGGTTGCAGTTCATGTTTAGATGCTTACTGCAAAAAAGGACGTAAAATATACGGTTGTTCAACAGACAACCATATACAATTGTAACTCTGTTAGCATGTTAATATTAATACTGATCTAGTTCAAAATGATCCTTTACAAAATGATCCTTTACTGAGAGTTAATTTAACTAAATTTAATGAATAATTTTAGTAATAATATTGCATTAAAATGCTTTTTTCTCATAAGCAATATTTTTTTTCACCACAGGGGGCTCTCATCTGTCCCCTTCACTTTCACCTTGTGTTGCTTACTAGCAGCTCAATTTCCATTATATACATTGTACAGAAGAAAATGCATATTGATTAAAAATATTTGTCAATTTCTTTTCCTTCAGCAAAATGGCCACTAGGGAGGCAAACTCTGTTTTTCCATTTTTTTTAAACTTATTTTAGCTATTTTACTTATTTTGTTGAAAAAGATGAAAGGAATGAGATAGAGAAGCAGGGAGAGAGAGAGAGAGCGACAGAGAGACAGAGAGAGAGAGTCTTACTTAGTGACTCACTCAGAATATCAGCGCTACCATTGATCAGGTTACTGAGTTTGACTTATGCTTCAGCAGCTGCATACACCCCAAGCGACAACCCACAAACAAAACACACACACACACACACACACACAAACACACATATACACACACGCATACATGCACATACACATGCACACACACACTCATGCATTCCTGTTTTGTGGCCAGTGTGTCATATCTACGCACCTCTACCTAATAACAGTACCTGACAGTGTGGTGCCTGACTCGTTTCATACCAGGATGATTCACACTGGTAGGTAAACTCATCCTGAACACACACACATACACGCACTGCCAGTTTCTGTGAAATGAATACACTCTGAATTGCATGTTCAGACTTCAAAGAACCACCGCGTGAGTTATTTACTGCGGGTGCAGTTTGATCTGAGACCCAAAATGGACTGCGGTCCAGTCCAACACCTCACATCCTGTTTACAGAGGCCTATAATGTATATCTGCCGTAGCTACTATAACCAGCCTGGCTGCTTAAAGGGGGGAATTCCATAGATTTTTCACAATTTGTGCAGAACAAACTGATTAAGATGTAAACAATGTGAAATGGTTCAGTGTTGAGAAACTCACTGAGTCAAAATTGGTCACAGTGGAAGTAAATGGAACCAGACGTCTGCTTCTAAAAGCTCCATCACAGAAAATTATTCCATGAAATGGTTATGAATTCGATGCATGATGCCTGAGATATTGTTTTACCAGTTAACAGATGAGATTTTTTGGTGGGGGGATACATATAGGATGCTGTGAGGCATAATAGTTCCCAAAGAAAACTGATTTAGTTCACATTTAGAGAGAAAATTAAATCACTTTTTGACTTGTTTTACCAATCATAACTAAAATGTATTTAGTTATTTTGACTTTTAAATTACATTTTTCAAACTGATTTTTTTATATCCGCTCATGGTGGAGAGGTCCATGCAGGACGTTGAGGATGTTATTAGTTCTGATTAGTCCCTAATCAGTTTTATCTACCTATTCGAAGTCTTCAGGAACATCTGAGTATCATATATTAGAGTATCATATAATATTAGAGATGGAAGTGACCTTTGCAGGCTGCTAAATCTCCATGAGTATGTTTGAGGACTGGGCCTTCACTCCAACAAATAAATCACATGTGGAACCAGTTGCTGGTTGAGATCCGACCTGAGGCACTTCTACGTTTGTCTTGAAGATCCTTTCACTCCTACTGAAGACACATCAAGATCATTTTTTTAAGTGTTAATCACAGGTTAGGAAGCTTTGGACCTAAAACTAAACCCTAAGTAGACACGCACACACACACACACACACACACACACACGCGCACACACACACACACACATATATATATATAAATATACAGCTGGGCCTGCACTACTTACTAGTGGGTCTGATAGCCTATGTTACTATGTTAAAAAAATTGTGGTGTTAATAATTTATGGGTTGATGTGTTAACTTTGACCACCCTACAAAACACAACACATATTATTCTTTGGTTTGGTTTTCATCTGCTTTATATATGAGTAGCAACTTTAATCTTTCCATCTGACCACCAGAGCCCTCGCCCTGGCCAGCTTTATGAAGAGAGGCTCGTTGGATCTCGTTTTGTCGGATTTCCAACACTGAAAGTGCTCTTGCACAATCACTGAGTAAGCATGAAGTGTGCGAGCCATAAACTACATTAGACAGAGCGAGAGAGAGAGAGAGAGAGAAAGACAACAGAAAGAAGCCTGACCCCTGTTGACTGAGCGTCTTAGCCGGCAGTTCATCTCTCACCGAGCCTCAGTTTCCAGAGTACAGCGTGCATTCCAGCCCCCGTCCCAGCGGCAACTGCAACACTTAGCTCTGCTATTACTGCTGTTACACCACACTGACCCCAAGGGTCCACTTACCCACACGTCCCCCAGCCCGACTCCAGTTACCCACCGCCCCGCCGAGGGCCACACCCCCTACTGCGCCTATTGTTGTTCAATCTCCCCCATCACTACGGAACGCCATTATATATTTTTGGGTCAGTTAGCACATGTGCCAGATGACACTTGATTGACATATCCAGTCCCCACCCACAGATCTGTCCTGTAGCGATTGGATGAGTGTTGGATAAATTCCCATTAAGTCTAATTCAGTATTTCTAGGAAATACCTAAATTTTGTCCTGCAGTGCCAGACGTTCCCCCTGCTTAAACCAGTACATGTCCAGGCCTGTCTGTAGTTTGGTAGAGAGCATTTGGATGATCCAGAAGAGGAATGGGAGAATGTCATATGGTCAGATGAAACCAAAATAGAACTTTTTG
>JBBJLS010070356.1:0-12011 GCA_037577275.1 Bryconaethiops microstoma
TCTCTGAAATTGCGTGGGCTTTCACTTATCTCCGCTGATTAGCTTCTCCGCTGTTTGTCAAGTAGAAAATGCGCATGTGGACAGTTTTCTGGATGGGCGGGGGAGCGAGCAGAGAAGCGAAACACGAAAGTGGTACAAAACGCGCACACGCTAAGTGTTTTCTGGATGGGCGGGGGAGCGAGCTGTCTGCTTTGACGGGGCAGAAAGTACATGCTGTCTGTTTAACAATAACGTTATGATTTATACTCGATGGTCACGATATAGTCATTTACTACATCGCACATAGAACAAGCCGAGATACATCGAGTATATTCGATATATCGCCCACCCCTACCTGCAGTGAACACCTTGCAGACCTTGTTGGTGACCACTGACAGGACTAAGTGCCAGGCAAATCTGATATATCACCCTGTAGATTTGGTCTGGGTCTCCATGAAGGGCCTTTTGACCAACCTGGACAGTCAAAAATTTGACCCTTCAGCAGGTTAACCCGGTCGCCTATCAATTGGCAGTGCCCCATTCCCTGTGAGTAAGTTCCAGGCGTTCGCCCTGAATTCTAGCCACGCCCGTTAATCACACCCCCTAGCATGCGCTATGAAGCTTTTTCCGGATTCGCTATTTATACTCGGAAGTTACGCACCTTGTTCATTCATGAACTTTCCTCTCGAATGTTTGGATTACTCTTGGTTTGCTCTCTTTATGGATTACTCTTGTTTATTGGACTTTGCTTTGGGTTTTGACCTTGTTTCTGTATTTCCCCTTTTATATGGACTTTACTCTCTGGCATTAACTTTGCTTGTCACTGACCACGAACTTTGCCTGCTGTTATTTGGTGTTCATTGAACTGTTTTCCCTTACCCTGTACCAACTCTACCTGCTCTCATTCGACCTTTGTCCTGTGGATTATACTTTGATTGTAACTAGCTCCAGTTCTACTACAATAAACTTCTCTTCAACTTACATTCGTCATCTGCGACTTTGCTTCCCCTTGTTATTATGTCTTATGATCTCCCATACTTCACAATATGTGCAGTCACTTTAATTGTTTAGCAATTTTCAGTAGTTATATACTAATATTGTATCATATGTTGTCACGGTTAAGGATGAGGACTGTCAATATGAGGTTGAGAGTGAGGACTGTCAAGTTGAGGACGAGGACTGTCAGTTTGAGGCTAAGGATGGGGACTGTCAAATTGAGTTGGATGATTGGGGCTGTCAGTTTGAGGGTGAGAAAGGAGACTCAATTTTAGGTCAAGAATGGGGACTGTCAGTTTGAGGTTTAGGATACATACTGCCAATTTGGGGTTGAGGTTGAGAGCCGTCAATTTGAGGTTGAGGATGAATATTGTCAGTTTGAGGTTGAGGATAGGGACTGTCAATTTGAGGTGAAGGATGGGACTGTCAGTGTAAGGTTGAGGACTGTTGATTTGAGGTTTAGGATGCATACTGTCAAGTTGGAGTTGAGGTTGAGGGCTGTCAGTTTGAAGTTAAGCACCATTAGTTTGAGGTTAAGGACTGTCAATTTGAGGTTGAGGATGAAGATTGTCAGTTTGAGGTTGATTGTTGATTGTACATTTGTGATTGTGTGTAGATCTTCTTTACTCATTAAAAAACTATTTTTCTTTATTCTAGATCCTAAAGTTGGAGAAACCCCAGCCCAAAATAGAGAACCCTCCAGCAGTTCGACCTCAGCAGGGGCCTCAAGCCAAATCTGCACAACCTCAGCAAGCACAAGTCCAACTCCAGCCATCCAAACAGGCCCTACAACCTCAGCCTGCCTCCAAGCTTCCACTCCAGTCACCAGCATCCACCACAGATGACCCAGCTTCGGGCAGTTTAACCAGGTCTCTACAGGCAGAGTACCACCCTCACCGGAGAGGCTCCCTTCTGACCTTAGAGAGCCGACGCTCAGGACCCTCAACACCGTCCCGGATACGCCGCTACGACTCCCACAGTCTCTTATCAGAAAACTCCATTGCTTCTTCACGCCTAGACTTGGCAGACAATGTGCCATACCCTGAGTGAGTGTCTTCTAATCAGTTGCCCAATAATGGACATCCAGAATAATGGTAATGCAGATGATGCGCAGATGGGGGTTCAAGTTTGTAGATTATGGGTTAAAGTGTTTGAATATAGCTTGTTTGATTCTAATGGCTCAGTGTGTGTCATATGTAGGGTTGCTCAGTTATGGCAGAAATCATAAATTTTTAACAGTACATGTTTTGAAACTTTAACTATACACTACCAGTCAAAAGTTTTTGCACACACTGAGATTTTCTACATTTGCATGTTGTTCAATTAATATTTAAAGTAAAGTAAAAGTACAGAGAAGTGGCTCCTTATAGTCACATGTGAACACTCCAAAGCCCACAGTCTGTACAATGTGAAATTCTTTTGATGCATTCAACCTATTCACCAAGTGAAGCAGTGGGCTGCCACCAATGAGGGGCGCCAAGGGAGCAGTGTGTGGGGACGGTACCTTGCTCAAGGGTACTTCAGTGATGACACAAGCAGTTGGGAGCCCACAACCTTCTGACGGCAGGGGAAATATCATAACCACTAGGTCACCCAGCTGCCCCTTAAAATACACTCAATATTCTTTGCTAACCTAAAAATCCACCAAATATAATTATAATTATAATGTGGATCACAAGAGAAGTGTTAGATATTTAATGAGCTATTATGTGATGAAACAGTTGAAACAGTGCTATAAAAGTTGAAGGATAGTCTAGAATTTGACTCACACACAACCAGTTGATAGATTGTCAGACATATTCTTGGTACATATTCTTACATCTTATAAAGGAAACTCATTTTATTTGACATGTTTTCATTTATAGTTGTTCATTCAACAACTTTCCAACATTAAACAAGAATAAAAATCTGCAGGCAAGGATTTCCAAACTTTTGAGTGCTATGTTTCCATTTACCCACAAAGATTGTCAAACACTGGAACCACACTGTGCAGGTTTGCTGTTCTGTGTCATGCAGTTATTTGTAGTTAACTGTTAATTGTCACAAAATATTGAAACTAATACAGTTTGTTATAAATGTGCAGTACTGTGCAATAGTCTTAACCTGTTGTCTTTCCAGCCATCTTGGGTCTTTGTACCTCCCAATTTTAAAAGCTTATAACTCTGTCATACTTTATTCCTCTTGTTTGTGGTTGGACTCATTTCAAAGCTAAGACTCTGAAGTTTCATGTTCCAGTGAAAGAAAATCTATAAAAATTATGTTCACACAGCAATACCGATTTTATATGCTTGTGTCGAACCTCTTTGAATTCAGCTGTGCCTCATCGTCCCTGTCCGAAGAATGGATCTTATACTCTGAAAATCCAGAGTCACAGGTCTTGTCAACTTATGTTCAAAATTTGAGCTCAAAACAATAAAAATTGACTGTTCTATAAGGTTTTTAGTGCAAGCAGTATCATTTCGAGCAAGCACAGACGCCATTTTGTTTGGAGAAATCCTTATTTTTATAAAGAAATTATAAAACAGTGACCGCTTCAACACCGCTTCTCTCCCATTCATTCAATCCAAACTGGACCAGTCGAAATTCCCCACCAGTAAGAAAGAGGCGGAGGCACCCCTCCTCCCAGTCAGACCAGTCCACATAAACATCCGCAAACAGACAAATTCTCGACAAAACTCGCCCATGTTGGGCTTTAGTTTCGGTATCTCCACCCCTGAGACTCGCAGACGCCTGAGGATTGACTCATTCGAATCCAAACAGCCTCCGCTACAGGCTAGAGCACAGAATCAAACGCCATTATACACCAATCACGATATAAACACGTTTATAGCTTCGGTTCCATATACGGCACGGGGACCCAGGTGGCCGTGCAACAGGGCCACACCTCATTTCTTCATATTTGCTTCCAAATATCCAGACTTTCTTGTGTTTTTAATGTAGTCATTTCAAAGTCTCTCATTTTCAGTCCAGTCCCTGAACCTGACCCATTTCAGAGGAATGTTTTTTGTTTGTTAAGCCACACAGTGACCTACGTAGGAATCATTCAAGCATAACAAAGCACATCTAACTGAGGGCCCGAACCAGTGAAGAAACATGTGCAGATGATTCCAGATGATCAGGCTGGTGCTGATTGCTGAGTGGTTGGAACACCTTTATTTAGGAACCTTGTATTCTTTAGGCACTTTGGAGCCAGATGCAAGTATCATTGCATCTAGCTCCAAAGTGCCTAAAGAATACAAGGTGCCTAAATAAAGGTGTTCCAACCACTCAGCAATTAGCACTTTTTCCCATTTCTTTCATTTAATATACCTAATAACTAAGATAAAACAGTTTGACAGGCATAAAATTGTATTTTTTTGCACTAACAAGGTGATCAAAGCAAAATATAAAGAAATGAAGGGTGGCTTTTGTACAGTACTGTACATAATTTTGTTTAATGTAACCTTTTTTCATTTCTATGTAAAATGTTCCTTTAACCTTTAAACTGTATGGAATTTTCTGTATTACAGAGCACTTTTGAATCACCAGGGAAGCTTTGGCCAGATTCAACTGACCATTCGTTACGTCAATCTGAGGAACAAGCTCATTGTGACTGTTAACTGCTGCAAGTAGGTCTTTTAAGTATTAATTGGCCAGTAAACTCAAGGGGCGCTATTCTGCACTGGTGGAAAACACGACGCACAAGTGTTTTTACTTGTTTCATACCAGCACATTCCTCCTTTTGTCATTTTCAAAATAACAAATAAAATTTATTTAGATATATTTTATATATACAGTAGAATTAATATTTTCACAACTTTTTTTTTTTTCTCATTTCCGGTGCCCCAACGTGTGGCAGAAAGTTACGGCAGCTCTGCTCATTTCTGAGCTTCTTTCTTATTTTCCTTTTTTTATTCTCTTAACTTTTTAACTTAATCTTAGTAACTTAAAACTAACACCATGCACTACCATTTTGGTAGTTTTTTTACTTTTTTTTCCCCGTGTTTGGGGACCCCGTGCTCTTTCAACCATACAGGTAAGGAGGGAACTGAGGAGGATCAAAGCCTGGAAGGCAGCGGGTCCAGATGGCATCAGCTCAAGGATTGTCAGGTCCTGCGCAGATCAACTGTGGGGTGATGGAGCACATCTTTAACCTGAGCCTGAAGCTGGGGAGAGTACCACAGCTTTATAAAACCTCTTGTGTGGTTCCAGTGCCAAAGACTCCACATCCCAAGGACCTCAACTGCTACAGGCTGGTGGCTCTGACATCCCACCTGATAAAGAGCCTTGAGCGGCTGGTCCTTGCTTAACTTCAGCCCCTGGTGAGTTCATCACTAGACAGACTTCAGTTTGCCTACCAGCCTGGTATTGGCGTGGATAATTCTGTCATCCACCTCGTACATCGTTCCCTCTCTCACCTGGAGACTGCTGGGAGCACTGTGAGAATCATGTTCTTTGATTTCTCCAGTGCGTTCAATACAATCCTTCCCACAATCCTGAAGGACAAGCTGGCGTACACAGGAGTAGACCATCACCTCACCACATGGGTACTGGACTACCTCACTAAGCAACCACAGTATGTGAGAACTTAGGGATAGGATAGGGTCCTCTGTAGTACTGGGCCCCCACAGGGACTGATTCTGGCACCGTTCCTCTTTACTATCTACACTGGAGACTTCTCTCACAACTCCACCAACTGCTTTCTGTAGAAGTTATCTGATGACTCGGCAATAGTCTGCCTCATCTCTGATGGGGACGACAAGGAATATAGAGAACTGACCAGGGACTTTGTGGACTGGTGCTAGCAGAACTACCTCCTGATCAACACTGGAAAAACCAAGGAACTGGTGGTCGACTTCTGCAGGCACAAACATCCTCCGCTGCAACCACTGAACATGCAGGGCATGAACATTGAGGCTGTGAAGAGCTACAAGTACCTTGGTGTTCATCTGAACAATAAACTGGACTGGACTACAAAAAAAGGCAGAGCAGGCTGTATCTGCTGTGGAAGCTCCGGTCTTTTGGAGTTCAGGGGCCACTCCTTTTATGACTCACTCCTTTTAAGGATCTTTTATGACTCTGTGGTGGCATCAGGCATCTTTTACGGTGTGGTCTGCTGGGGACAGAAAGAGACTGAACAGGCTGATCCAGAGGGCCAGCTCTGTTCTAGGATGCCCTCTGGACCCAGTGGAGGTGGTGAGTGATAGGAGAATGGTGGCTAAGATATCATCCCTGTTGGATAACATCTCCCACCCCATGCAGGAAACTCTGACAGCATTGAGCAGCTCCTTCAGTGGCAGGCTGCTGCATCCACGATGTGGGATGGAGAGATTCTTCAGGTCTTTCCTTCCAACCGCTGTCAGACTCAACAACAAAGACCTTGCAGATGACCACACACACACAAACAAACACACACATCCAATACACCATAGATGTTTCTCTTGTGTGCAGTTTTACTTGAGTGCAATATTTATAATGCAACACATACAATTTTTTGGGTGTAACTATTACTACTGGGCAAAATGTGCAATTTAAAATGTACAATTTTTCTGGTGCATTTCTACTGTTCTTGTCACTGCCTGTCACTCCAGTGTGTGTGTGTGTGTGTGTGTGTGTGTGTGTGTGTGCGTCCACAGTGTTCTTATATTTATTTATATATCCATTCTATACATATATACATAAATATACTCATTGTGTAAATACATAAATATCCAAATTTACATATAGTTTATATATAGTTTACATATACATATATGTATATACTTTACAAAACATGTCCATATTTTATATTTCTAGATTGTATAGTGTACATTTATACTGTACGACGCAGCATATTATCCCACGGGCTCGAAGGGACTGCAGACTAGCGAATGGAGTGAGGCATGCTGCACCCAGCAGTGGGAGGAACCGGCAAGGTCGAGTCGGTACTCCATCCCCGAGGTGCCTGGGGTGGATCAGCTCGGATGAAGAGGACAAGGAAGATCGGGGTACCTGGAGCGGCAGATCTGTGCAGGTGCCAACTATCCTGGGCCCAAGGGTGCTCAGAGGCTCCCTCGTCTTCAGCCTGGCCGAGGTGCTGCTCCTGCTGAGGCTCACTATCTGGCGAGGTGGGAGTTCCGTGGCTCGGGGGCGTAGGAGTCGATATGGGTCACGACACCCCCATCTCCGGTCCACTGATCAGCTGTCCAAGAAGTTCTCGACTTCCTCCGAAGCTCATCCCCCCACTCTCAAGCCCGGCTCATCTCGAGAGGCGACCCCACTGCCAGTCCTGTGGGCCCCAACTGTGCTCACTACAGCCTCACGGGCTTGTACAGAGCAGAAGACAGCTGCCCCATAACCGGCCTCCAGGCTAGCGCTCGGGCTAGTCCCCCAGCCAGCGCGGAGACAGCGGGCTTGGAAGCCCGCTCTGAGGACTCTGGCTCCCCAGTGACCTTGGCGAGGGACAAGGTCCCTGGTGCTCTTCAGGCTCCCACGCTGCTCCCTACACTGGCTCCATGGCTTCCCCCCATGCCGGCGACACGGCTCTAGCCCTCGCCGGCGCCACAGCTCCTGCCCACACCAGTGCTGCCTACGCCAGTTCCATTGCTGCTGGGGTCGGAGGACCAGGGATTTCCCCCATATATTTTTTTGGGTGGGTGGCGGGGTTGGGGCGCTATGGGGACCCAAGGGGTGGGCCACCTCCCTCGGAGGACACGGAGGGGCTTCCCAAGGGGGCTCCGCCCCGGAGAACATAGAGGGGCTTCAAAAGGGGGCTCCACCCTGTAGGGCACGGAGGGCCGAAGAGGGGGGTTCTGTGATGTTTCCGGTCAGCGGCCGCTAGAGACCGCCATTTACTGAGCCATGGGGACTCTTACAGGTGTGGGTATTCACACATAAACATACAACACTACTTATTGCTACATCCCCGGCCGGCTGAGAACCCTTACTGATAAGCCGGCTGGGGATTTAGCAATAAGTAGTGTTGTATGTTCATTGGTTCAGGTTTGTATATGTGTTCATATTTAAGTTCCAATCATTCATCCCCCTGTGTCAGTCCACCCTCACGCTCCTCTTACACTTCCCCTTGATTGCACCAGTTGTTTGTATTTTGAACTTTTAGATTTTGGCCCTCAAGCCTTCTTGTGTTTTGGTTTAATTGTAACTCTTTATTCTGGTTAAAGGCATCTAGCTCCATCCATTCATGCACTGATTTTCTAATACTTTTAATTGTTGAAAATTAGACTTTTGAAGACCTTGATTTATCAGAACTCCCAGTAACTCACTTGGAGCTGTGATTTGTCACCCTTTCAGAAATACTGTGATTGATTTGCATTTTGCATTTTTGCAGACAATATATTTTACAGCCCTACTAACAATGAGCGATAGTTAGGAGGCAACTGCGTTTAGAAAACCTCTGGTTGTATTATTTTATTCTTCAGGTAGTTTAAATTGCATTAATGTAAATGCTCTGACCTGTTTCTTTGCTTGTAGAAACCTGTTCCAGTGTAACGAGAATGGCTCAGACACCTATGTTCGCATTTACTTACTGCCAGACCAAAAATGGAAGAACCGCATGCGAACACAAGTGAAGAGGAAGACAGTGGAACCTGTCTTTGAAGAAAAGTGAGAGCTATTAGGAGGTATTAGGTACTATTTCTCAATTGTACCATTGACAGCACATTGTCCGATCACACCTTCCTTTCTAACACACAGGTTTGAGTTTTCGGTGCCACTGGAGGAGGCAAAAACAAGGAAATTAGATGTTTCTGTGAAGAACAATCGAATGTTTCATACCAGAGAACGGAAAGAGATCGGGATGGTGAGTTTAGGACACCTGTTGTGATGTTTCTCACTTTAACACACTTTTTAGTATTTCGTTTTTTGTATTTACACTGCTATTAATATTATTGAGTATGATGTACACTACAGGTCAGAAGTTTGGTCCCACCCTTGGATATGTTTTCATATAAACAATATGCTTCTTTTTCAGAGTTTTACTACAAAGAAACGTTAGAAATACTTAAAACAAAAGTTTTAAACCATATTTTATAGTATGTAGTAACACATTATTTAGCCACAAAGGCACATATCACATATCTGTCTTTAGTGTACCTAGATTCACATTGTGCGTTGATCATGACAAAAGTGTCACTTGGTTCTTCACCATCACACAGTTCTTTCTATTTTATGTCACTGGAGAAAAAATAATTCTTCAGCAAGATAATGCTCCCAAGCTTTCTGTAAAATTATGCCAAATTATCTTTCTCTCATTGAGCTGCAGGGACTGTTTGCAGGCTTGAAAAGGTGCTGGGAGGGTTTGGTTATTTCCTAACATTGCTGGAAAAGGTGTAGTAAATCGGTGTTGCTGTGATAAGGAGGTGGGGTAGGGTGTTTTTGTTTTTTTTTTTTAATCTGAGGGTGGCCCCAAACTTCTGGCCTGTATGGCAAAGATACTATACTTTGTATTCAGATATAATAACAGTGGCCATCAATCAGAATGTGTGTTCTTTTGTTTTTTGTTCATCTTAAGGTCCTGATTGATCTTTCTGAAATAGATATTGTGAAAGGTTCCATTGAATGGTAAGAAAATCATTTTTAAGGTTTTCTTTTTTTTTCATAAAGCTGTCAAAAGTGTCGTACTGTTGGTAGCCAGTTCAAACCCTGGTAGTCCCACAGTTGTTCAAAGAAGACTGTCCAAGACAGTATAATTGCTACCCCCTGTTCCCATTACTCAGATCATTTCTAGCTGATGTGAACATCTGTGAACTCATGGTACAGAACTGACAGTTAATGCTCTCCCCCATGGCCAGTAGTGCTGCACAATATGAACAAAGTACCAGTATTGTGATTTTACTGCTGCACATTGTGATTGCAATGCATTTTGATATATTAAAGGGTCCATATCATTTTTCTGGAATTAAAAGGTCTTGAAGATATGTGAATGGTGTATAAATATGTACATTCACCCCCCATCCATTCAGTCCATATATTGAAAAGAAGCTATAAAAACAGCCCATTTCAAATCTGTTTTTGTGATGTCACAAAAGCAACACATTTGCATATATTTCTACATTCGAGTTAGATCGTTCTAATGAGAGTTGCAGTCCCTATGTTGCTGCAATACAGAGTAGCCAATCAGAAATAATATCAGTCTTAAAGGCACAGTAATAAAATCATCCTGTTTAAGTCTAAGAGATAAACAGAGGTTGGAAGATCCATCAATTAATTGTAATGAATCATATATTTGGTTCATAAGCCCATACAAATGTCCTGGAAAATTAGACTTGGTTTGATTAAATAAAGACTTCAATTAATCAGAACACCCAGTAACTCACCTGGAGCTGTGATTGGTCACCCTGTCAGAAACACTGTGATTGATTAGAGGCTCATTTGTCTATTGCAGCATTTTGCAATAACGGTATTGCAGAGACCGATTTCACAATAACAATTAACAGACGATTTTTTATTCAGCCATACTGACCATATACAGTTATAGAGTAACTCACAGCTGAACTATGAGGGAACCTCTAAGCTTTTCATGAAATACATATCTTATGTATTTGCTGGATTGTTTATTTTTTATTTGACTTTTATTTAGACTTTATATTTTATATTGTTCTTGTCACTGTGTCTCTTTTTGCTATCTGATTCTCACCTTTATCTTTCATCATTTTGTCATGACAATCTAATGGAGCTCTTTAATCTGAATTATGTCAGTTATTAATTTAATCTGATTCATGTTTGCTCCCATTTGTAATCAGGTATGAGCTTACGCTCCCTGGGCTGAAGAGGAATGAAGGTCAACTATCCACATGATTACTGATCAGCCTGTTACAGATGTAACCTTATTCTACAGCACTGTTTATAAATTAATTAATGAACTAACAAATGAACTACTTTGATTGGATTTTCTTCAGGGTCTGATAGGAGTCAATTATGAGAATGTTTAGGTTATTTATTTTAGGATGGGAGGTTCACACAGCCATTTGCTATTTTGCACTTCAATTTAAAATAAGGTTTTGTTAAACATGTATATATTTGTCTTTGTGTTGCTATGCTGGGGTGGATTACATCCACAGTTGTGGATCCATATTTTCTGAAGGTATTTTGGTGAGGCTTTTTATGAGTGTAATAGTTTTTGTTTCTAGATGCCCATGGTGAACTTGTGAATGTATAAATATGCAAAAATAATCTAGTTGACTGTAGGCCAAAGCCTGGTGTCTAATGTATATGTTATATATAAACTATTACAATTTCTAATATAAAAAGTTAATTTTAGTGGTCTTTAAACTGCATTACAGTAGTGCTTAGACAGTAGCCATAAAGAATGATAGAAGCAGGGCTGGTCTGAATAATTCAATAATACTGCTTTCTGTATTTAAAGTTAGGATAGTTAATCCCACTAGAAAATTTTACAACACTGTCACATTTTTAAATAAACATATCAAATGTAGAGGAGTGTTCTATTGCTTTTATACAGCAGTTCTACAAAAGTAATACAAAGAAGCCCTGATTGAGTATTAATGTACAATTTTTTCTGCCCAAAAATGTAAAGACTTTTGTGTTACAGATACAGTTAAGGAACTGTAGCAATGTCAAGTTCTGCTCAGCTTTTTCAGTTTTTACCAGATTTACCTTAACGCGTTTTTTTTTTTTAATGTAACCCATCTCAATTTAGGTTTAGGTTTAAGTGTTTTGAAATAGGAGCATATCATTTGTTGCCTAGACGTGCCCAAAGTTTTGCATGCTACAGTGTTTATATTAGGGCTTGGCAAGTTAATGCGTATTATTGCGTTAAAGCATTATTTACCTAATGCTGACAATTTAATTGTGTATTAACGTAGTTTTTTTTGATTACTTTTATTTTCAAAGTTCGCTGCTCACTGGCTCTGAAAACACACACAGACAAACCATGGGTCACAGGAGGTGTCGGACAAAGTCATGGGTGCTCTTGGAACGTAACCCATAACCCCCGCGAATTTCGGTTTACTCTGTGTGCGCGTGTGTGTGTGTGTGTGTGTGTGTGTGTATATGTATATGTATGTATGTATGTATATATATATATATGTGTATATATA
>JBBJLS010070357.1:0-12011 GCA_037577275.1 Bryconaethiops microstoma
ACTACTTCTGTACAGGTGTTACTCACCACACTACACCAAACACTACTTCTGTACAGGTGTTACTCACCACACTACACCAAACACTACTTCTGTACAGGTGTTACTCACCACACTACACCAAACACTACTTCTGTACAGGTGTTACTCACCACACTACACTAAATATTACCTCCATTTACGGATCTTGGCACGAAAATGTTTGATAAGTTTAGGTTTCCAGTTCCTGGTTTAGATCTTTCCCCAAAATTATTGAAGTGTGGATATACAAAAGTTTGTGGACACTTAGCTTTTTGAAATGTCTTTTTTTTTTATAGTGAAATGAGCAAATTTTTTGTTGGTTTGAGAGACGTTAACACATTAAGTAGATGTTTAAATCTACAGATACATATACATATATATTTTAAGAGATATGATCATGAACATAAGTCCACTTCCACTACAGAAAACATAATTCTGCACATTGTAAAGCACAGTCACTGTTAATTTGCTGAACGTAACACGCACAAGCAACATTGGCACACACACACACACACACACACACACATATATGGTAATAAATACGACTTGCTGACTGAAATTTGAGGGGGAAATGACATATTTATGTAGGCCACCTTTCAAGAATGTGTACACAGTTTAACAGAATATGACCTTTGACTTGAGGGAAGTGTGGATATGCAACACTGTCGCAGAGCTTCACTCTTTGAAATGCTTTTAATACATCAATGAGCGTTTTATCCTTTCTTGGTTTGCAGTAACTTGCTACTAGCATTAGCATTAGCCTCTCTGCTGTTTATCAGGTGAGCGCCAAGCGTCCGTCTCTCGTTCAGCGTGGAGATGTAGGACGGCCTGGTTGCTTATCACTCATTTGGAATGCAGTTAATTACAGCCCACAAATGAGGATCAGAGGAACAAAAGGACGAGGAATCTTTGATGTTCATTTTGATTTTCCTTTAATGAAAATGGGTGAGACAGAAAGAGAGAGAGAGAGAGAGAAAGAGAGAGACAGAGAGAGAGACAGAGAGAGACAGATAGAGAGAGACAGAGAGAGAGAGAGAGAGAGAGAGAGAGCTATAGAGAGATATGGAGAGAGATACGGAGAGAGAGAAAGATGGAGAGAGACGGAGAGAGAGAGACAGAGAGAGACAGGGAGAGAGAGAGATAGAGAGAGACAGGGAGAGAGAGAGACAGGGAGAGAGAGAGACAGGGAGAGAGAGAGAGAGAGCGAGTAAGTGAGACAGACAGAGAGAGAGACAGAGAGACAGAGAGAGAGAGACAGAGACAGAGAGAGAGAGACAGATAGAGAGACAGAGAGAGAGAGAGAGAGACAGGGAGAGAGAGAGAGAGACAGAAAGAGAGACAGAGAGAGAGAGACAGAGAGAGAGAGACAGAGTGACAGAGAGAGACAGAGACAGAGAGAGACAGAGAGAGAGACAGGGAGAGACAGGGAGAGAGAGAGAGACAGGGAGAGAGAGACAGAGAGAGAGAGAGACGCCATGACCCACATGATTCAAACATGATGTTAGAACTAAAGCTTGATTAGGCCATCCCAGCCCAAATAAATAAATAAATAAATAAATAACATTAAAAAAACACCACTATGAGCAGAGCAGAAGAAGATAAAAACATCTCATGCAAAAGACATGGTCCTTCAAGGGACGCCACGGAGCAGACTGCGTTACTGCTGCTGAATAATGACGTCTCTCCGGCAGGTCTCCTCACACACTAATTATGTTTGCATCTTTTAGTGGGCCAAATCCGAAAGTGAGAACGGAGGACTCTTTGGGACGATTCTGTTACACAAGCAGTGAGCATGAGGAGAAAAAGAAGAAGAAACAAGCCTGGAAAATAGGGCACACGGAAACTGCAGTAATAAATAATGATGCTTTGGCACTGCTGGTGATTCCTCTTTAAAAAACATGCAAGATCCAGGGACGCGCACTGATACTTCACGAACTGTCTCAGTAATGTGTGATACATACACTTTCTCTCGCAGCTTGAACTGAGAGCTACAGAGCTGTTCTGCCTGTACGGACTCCATGGGGGTCCATATTTAGGCTCTATATGTTTTTTCTCATCCACCAGAGGGCAAACTTTCCCTAATCAGCGTCCTGATTTCGAGCAGAGCCCTCGCTCCGAACCGCAGCGCTGCAGGGAGACGGCAGGACCACAACAATAACGAATCACCAACTGGAAGAGGCCAAAACTTGTATGTTTGAAAAAAATGCTGTGATGGACAGGCAACCTGTCCGGGGTGTTTCTAAATATGTGCATACCGTTCACACAAACACACACACACAAACACACACACACACACACACACACACACACATATATACATATTTATATATATATATATATATGAAAATAGCTATGTAGGCACTCTCCCTCTAACACATAAATACATACACACAAACACACACACACACACACACACATATATATATATATACAAAAATATCTGTGTAGTCACTCTCTCGCTCTAATGCACATACAATCATTTAAAAGTTTGTAAACATTTATAAAATCGGTTTAATTATAGTACAACTAAGGCCCATTTTTGCGTGTGCGTGTGTGTGTGTGGGTGTGTGTGTCTGTGTGTGTGTCTATGTGTTTGTGTTTGTATCTGTTTGTGTGTATGTTTGTGTGTGCGTGTGTCTGTTTTTGTGTGTGCATGTGTATGTGTTTGTGTATGTGTTTGTGTGCGTGTGTGTGTGTCTGTCTGTGTGTGTCTGTTTGTGTGTGTGTCTATTCGTGTCTGTGTGTGTGTCTGTGTGTGTTTGTGTATGTGTCTATGTATTTGTGTGTGTTTGTGTGTGTGTGTGTGTGTGTGTGTGTGTGTATGTGTGTGTTTTTGTATGTGTCTATGTATTTGTGTGTGTGTGTGTGTATGTGTCTATGTATTTGTGTGTGTGTGTGTGTGTGTGTGTTTGTGTGTATGTGTCTATGTATGTGTGTGTGTGGGTGTGTGTGTGTGTCAGTACAGACAGGCTGTTAAAGCCTCAGCGACTGTGAAAGCAGCTGCTAAACTCGGAGAGACTCAGTCCAGCAGAGTCAAACTTTTTTAGCTTGGTTCCATCAGCACATGGAACATCTGGAAGTGTCCCATCTGTGTTTATTACACCGCAAAGTTTAAACGGTTCTGACAAAAATCCCATCCTAACTAACACAAAACTGTAGCTCAACTCAGTTACAGTCAAAACCACAGAATGTCTGGGCTTTATTACTTTATTACTTAAACAATGTTAGTATGGATCAGCTGTGTTTGTTCAGTCTCTGCTATACTGATCACAGAAGACTGCAATATGCAAATGAGCCTTTAATCAATCACAGTGTTTCTGACAGGGCGACCAATCACAGCTCCAGGTGAGTTACTGAGTGTTCTGATGAATCGAGGTCTTCATGTAAACCAACAAAAGTCAAATTATTTTATCTTTAACCATTAAAGACACTGAATGGCACTGAGGTGTTTTAAAGGGCCCGTATTCAAAATTTTCCTTCTATTTCATTTTTTCCCTGATGTTTGATGGAAAGATTCCATACTTCATTGTAATTCATTCTTACACGATCATTTGTAATATATGTAAATTATCTCTTTTCTGATTGGCTGCCCTGTATTTCAGCTCATTCAAAAGGCAGTATGTGGCCAAAACACCCTTTAGAACTTCTGCGTGGGTGGGCGGGGCTAAACTGCTGTGGGCTGAATAAGAAGACATATGGAAAAATGTGGGTTTTGTGACATCACAAAATTTCCATATATGGACAGTGTTGCTGGGGCAGCGAATATTGAAAGGCATCACAATCACAACATGTAGGAGTGAAATCGCAATACTGATATTCTGTCCATATCATACAGCTCTAACTGAATCTAAATAAAGATCTTGATGGTTTCTAACGAGGTCGAAAAGTGAATTTTATGAAGATTGTTCAGTCTATGAAAGAGTTATGAAAGAAAATGGCTTAAACCACGTAAATATTTCCGCATAGTCCATATATGGAAACTAAGCTGCAGAAACATCCTGTTTGTGATGTCACAAAACCAACATATTTGTAGTCCATTGAGTCAATTAAACTTCTGTGAGTTAACTGAGCAAGAATATGTACTTCACAGTTTCAATGTATTATTATAATCATATGAAGTTTTAACTAATTATTTGGACTAAATTTTAGGTAAACTGGAGTTGTTCTAGGTTGTTGTTGTTTTTTTTTTTTTTAATTGTATCCACTCTACACTGACAAACGTATTCCTTCATAGCAACTGTTGCTAGGCTCAAGACTTCACAGAATACTGGCAAAAATCCAGTTCGACCTAGAGAGAAACCACGTTTTGCTCGTATAAATTGGATTTCTACCGAGCGCAGCAGACGACTGGGCCACGCGGCAGCTTGGAAACAACACTGTCCAATTTTCCCACCTGCTACAAATTCACTTCACCACATGACGGTAAAAACCACAGTTCGTCTGATCTGAAAACTGCCACGTTTTTACTCGGCAACCAGGTCTCCATCATCATCACTGATCACTGAAACATTTTCATTTTCTTATTTGGCAATTTGCATCAACCTTTTTATAATTTGCCGTATCCAAATATATATAAAAAAAATACACAACCGGGCTAGTGTGGCCTTTTAAGCGCACACGCAATGAACGATATTCGAAATTAATAACACGCGGTGAATGTAGCTCTCACAAATTGGCCTGTGGTGTGAGCGCGTAAAGTTAACACATCCATTTTGCTGCATAAACCGCATTAGAGGTTAAATTGCTTCGGAGAGCTTCCCGAAGGCTTGTTTTCCTACGGCACAACGGTGTGCTCATTGAGAAGCGATCGCATTCATTTCTGTGGATTAATTTCCTCCGAGTGTATTTATAACTTATGTGGGCTGTGCGGAGGGCGGGGGGGATCCACAGCAGCTCCGGGTCGAGACACACAAAAACTGCTGCCGCAGCACATCCTCCAGCCGGCAGTACACACACTGTGTGATGAATAAATCACAGCTTCAGTCTGAAACCTGTGGGACACAAAGCTACTACAATGCGGTCCCAGAGGCCCCGCCCACTCTCCTGACCCACTCTGAGCCTCCTCTTCCAAACTCAGCGGCGCTTTCATCCTCCGCCTCCTCTCGCCTGTAAAGGCGGTGGAATAATTTCACACAGGACTTCATCACCCCAGATCACATCCGCCGACTGGCTCGCATCCGAGACCTCAATCAATCTACCTTCAGCATGAGTGGGCGGGGCTAATCCGCTGTGGGCTGAATAAGGAGACATATGGATACATGTGGGTTTTGTGACATCACAAAAAGCTGATTTGAAAACAGCTTAATTTCCATATATGGACGGTGTGGACGAGGCAGGAAATATTTACACACTTTTAAGTCTTTTTAATGGCAGAAAAGTCATGATTCGGGCCCTTTAACATTTTGAAAGGCATTACAATCACAATAGAGTAAAATCGCAATATAGTGTTCCGAGTTCGCGGCCTCGGTTGTTCGAGGATTTTTTTCTTTGAACCGAACTAATAATTGTTCGCAAAAAACGCAAGTATTCTCCGCGCTTTTTTTTTGTGTGACAAGTTATTAAGAAAAATTTAATTGACTAATTTTGTAACACAAATATTAACGTAAATTCAGCTACGTTTCCGTATAAAATATAACTATATACATTCTTTAGTACTGTCGAGAGAACACAAAGCGACCGTATACGAAAGCGCGTCTCGGGATGGTAAAATACTGCTGTACTCAGAAGCAGGAGGTTTGAAAGTAGCCAATCAGAGAGCGTTATTCATTTCTCTCTGCTGCTGATTGGCTGCTGCTGCCCTGTGACGCAACTCTGACAGCTGCAGTCCAGAATTTCCTCCGTGGAGCGTCTCGAGTTTACCTTTACATTTTCTTTAAGAGAAATGTGTTAAGTTGAGTTTAAAATGAAATGAAAGTGTTTTGGGAGCATATTTGGGGGCATATTCAAAAATAGGCGTTTTTTTTTTCACAATTCCCGGGTGCTCATAACCCCTGCGAATTTCGGGGGTCGACTATACTGATATTACGTCTATATAATACAGCTCTAACTGACTCTAAATAAAGATCTTGATAGTTTCCAATTATATTTCAGACTAAAACCTGTGGAAGACAAAGCCACTACAATGCGGTCCCAGAGGCCCCGCCCACTCTCCTGACCCACTCTGAGCCTCCTCTTCCAAACTCAGCAGCGCTTTCATCCTCCGCCTCCTCTCGCCTGTAAAGGGGGTGGAATAATTTCACACAGGACTTCATTACCCCAGATCACGCCGCCGAGTGGCTCGCATCCGAGACCTCAATCAATCTACCTGTCGGCGAGGGATGATGGGAAGGTGCCGGTGTGTGACAACTCACACCACAGCTATTAAATCCGGCTTGGCCTTGCCTGACAATATTAATGGCCCTACTGAAGCATTACCAAATCTATCAAACTATTTTGATGCATCATCAAATCAGAAGCTTTTAAAAATGTTTTCAAAACACAAACAGTCCCACCACAGGTTTTACCAATTATTTCACGTATTGCAGATTCCTATTCCAGTTAAAACACTGGAAAGTTGTTGAGTGAACAACTATAAATGAAATACATTGTATTTGCTGTAGCACTCCTGTGCATTATAACGTGAATTATAATTAGTGTGTTTTCATTACGATAGCGTAAATGAATATTTTATTTGTCTTATTCCAATAACTTTTACGCAAGCTTAGGTAATGTAATATTATTAGCAATTAAAAAAAATAATTAAAACAGAAAACAAATATTTCAAATTATTACCAAATAATGGAATTGTGCTCAAGAAGAAAGATCCTTTTCCAAGCATGTGATGGATATCAGCACTCAAAGAACACCTTGGTAAATTCATCGTTTTTGAATTGTTTTGAATTGATTGATCGAGTGATTGATTGATATATTTTATATATATATATTCGCAAAGAACATTGAGTGTAGTTTCAGTAAATAACTAAAGTGAGTACCATGCAAACGTAGAAAATCTTACCTGTCCTCAAATTTCTGACAGTGTATCATTCTAATGAGGAACATAATCGGGAATTATGTTGTTTTTAACCAAAACAGAAGCAGGAAAACGAGAGAACCCGGCAGCTCCTGGAAGGAATATCGAAGATTTAGTTAAAGCAAAGCTTCCAGGACGCAAATCAGTACTAAGGAGAACATCTGTGCTGGGATCAGTGAAAACAGCCGCATCAGTGCGAGCACTAAGCTCAAGTTTGCGTAATCCTATGATGCAATATCTTAGCAATGGGGTTATATTGCGGGCACGTTAGCTGGCGTTCAGAACGTAAGGCTGAGGTAAGAGACCCCAACAAGAACGGATTATGGAAAATCAGGTTCATGCCGGCACAATCGGGGCTTCATATCAGAGTGAGAAACTGGTTTGAAGATACGTTCCATTGAATTTGCCTGAATAAATTATCTTTATTACTTATACGCAATAGTATTATCATGTGCAATATCACTACATTCATCACTACAAGGTGCAATGCTGGACTCAGTATGGAGAACAACTGAACAACTACTTCGGCAGCAATTTATCTATTTATCTATAGTGTTTATATCCACCTCTCTTACTGACCGCAGCATTTTGTGTATATGGTATATTGTATATTCAGAACAGAGTATTTCTATTTTGATTTTCTAGTGATTTTACATGCTAAACCAATACCATTACGTATAATATCTCAATAACTGTGTAATAGTTTACGTGCAATAGAATAATCAAGGGCAATATCACTATCTATATCACTATTACATGCAATAACAGACTCAGAATAGAGATTTCCAAACCACTATTTGTGTTAATTAGTAAAAATGAGTGAGTTTTATAATGTTCTTGTCTCTCTGTGTCAGAATCAGAATCATAAAACTTTGTTGATCCCAGAGAAAGTTGATTATGTTATGACTGCGCAGACTCACAGAGACACAAGACAAGGACAGTATAAAATATAATATAAAGTCAAAATGACACTTTCCAGAAAAAACTCCATACTAAATACACTAAATGCAGTGTTACATACATATATCACACATATATATACAATTTAACGATATCAGTCAAATCTAGAAGCAATGAAAGCTGTGGTTCTCCTCTACAAAATGAGTTTTTCACTGGTCTTATGAGATATTGAGTTTTAATTACATGTCGCGCACGTATTTAACAGTAGTTTGAGATTATTTCTTCCCGCGAAAGAACTGGAACATTTCTTTTTTGCTAAGTGTATAAAAAACCTTTTTTGTTAATCAGCTTCAGATCCATTGTTTGATAAATTAATCATACAAAACATAACCAGACAGTGAGAGAGAAACAGAGCAGTATCAGAGAACACAACATGCATTCAGAACCACAACAACAGTCCCACATATTTAACTGACCTGTGTACACCTGAAAAGGGGAAAAAGCTCTTCAAAGCTGAGTGTTAAAAAAAAAAAAAATTGCCCAGTCTGTTCTGAACCCAGCACCGCCCGTTAACCAGTACACCACATTAAAAGTGCATATAGAGTGGCTTTAAAAAAATAAATAATAATAATAATAATAATTTCAAACTTATCTAGCACAAATTTCTTTATAAATAACAGCAGAGAAAAGAGAAGACTTACACTTTTGACTCACTCCGGTAACGAATTCTGGCCATTCTAATACCTGACGAACCGAAGCCTATGGGAAAAAATTATCTATTTTAAATTCTCGGCTCCTGAGCGGCTGATTAAAAAAATTTAATCTTGTTCTGTTCATTAAAGTCCTGATTCCTGCGGTAGACACACACTACCGCAAGAATCAGGACTTTAATGAACAGAGCAAGAAGATTGAGCTCTGTGATCTCCCGACACAAACACAAGAGTCAACACAAGTCTCAGGTGATTTCAGGTTGACCTTCGCTCCTGTGCAAAAGGACCCACGCCCGAGGGAGAGGAGGCTCGGTCTCTGGGCCGAGCTACAGGTTACGTGGCCGGGACGGCCAGTCAGGAGCATCCTCTCATAATCCGCTGTGACGACGGCCTCACGCCCGCTGAGACAAAGGGAAGCAAACCGAAGTCACTAGTACCGAACAGAGTCCCGTGGAGCCTCTAACCGCGGTCCGCGGTCCGCCACTGAGCGAGCCGTCCTGGGTGTAGAGCTCAGGAGGGAGTCCTTCACAAGTCCAGAGACAGAGACAGAGACAGAGACACAGGCGTAGGAGTTAACGCAGATAAACATTCAGTACAAACCCGAGACGTTCGCAGGAAGAGTTTGGTGACCACGCGCCGATCCTCTTTTAAACCCGGGCCCGCACACAGACAGCCAATCACACAACGGCAACAATAATAAGGCAAACTAGCATCACTTAACGTTAAACACGAAACACATGGACATGTTATCCGTTACCTAGGCTCTGGGGACGAGTTCATGTGCTCTGGGGACGGGCTCCGTGCGGGGCGTGACCGAGACGGCCCAGACGTTACACTATGCCAATATTTCAAAAACCATGGGAGGAGAAGAGGCACCAAATTCCCGCTAAAAAGAATAACGATAATAATAAAATTAAATAAAAAAACTTAAGAACTAGAGTGTGATAGCTAACTAAATATGTCAATTAATCCAGGTTTCCTTTATGGGATGAAAGAATCCGTAACAGTGCATGTCTGACATCCTACTGGTTGTGTGGTGGGTCAAATTCTAGACTGTCCTTTAAATGCACTCGTTTCATTGCTCTTTTTACACTGCTCTCTAAAAACACTCCACATTATAATTACATTACGGTGGCTTTTTGTAGGTCAGTAGTGACGAATACAAAATATGACCTTCTCTGGCTAATATAAGGACTCAAGTGGTGAAAATGCTGTAAATTTATTTGTTAGCAAAGTGTTTTTTTAAGTAAATATTACACGAGCAACATGCAAATCTCAGCGTGTACCAAAACTTTTGACTGGTGGTCTACGTGGTTTTCATCGTTCTACTTCGGTGGAGAATGAAGGGACTGGTTTGTGATGATTCATGTGTGAGTGGCTGGCGAATTCCATCATCCTTGTTTCAAAAGTCAAAAGAAGGTCGTTTTTGTTGGCGGTACTCCCACAGCAGCACATGGGAACGAGAACCGAAACGTTCAGAATCTACATAAAGAAATCTTTTATGCAACTCCGAACACGAACATCAAAGGCAATTAGGACTTCTCGGACCATCGATTGCAGATAGCTCTATAACTTCTTGGGAGAGGTGCGTTTGATCCGAGCGCTCAGTCGATGACGCGGCCTCCAGTTCCGCGGCGCGTATGGTAAAAGACCTAATGAATATGAGAGCACTTCAAATGTATCAATTAGGCCCCGGCGTGAAGATTGAGACGGGTGCTTTAACGACCCTCTCTAACCCGACCTGCCCGGGCAAAGCCCTGCGTGATCAATTCTAATTTCCATACGCTCCGGTGTGGGACCTCTAGTGATAACTATGGATTACAATGGACTGGAGGAATAATGAGAAAGCGCTCGATAGCTGGCATGCTTTGCCGGTAAATGTTGCCCTCCTGTTGGCCAACACAGCTTCTGTAATTAAGGGATACTCTTTAATCCATAATAACCTCAGTATCAACACCTCTGAGCTGCGTGTTCTAGGCTTAGGCTAACCTAGAAGACCAGATATCAATTTACTACTACTTTTATGTCCATGATTGTATTTGTAATTTTGGTTTTCTGTTGGCGGTGGGATGGGCGTCTTTTGTCTAGTCCCCTGTAAGATCCACCCCCCTGCAATGTGCCACACCCATGCCCCTGGATGATTGGATGATCACGCCCCCTTCCTGTCTCTTGCACTGTGATTGGTTGACCGGCAGACTACGGTCTGGTTTGACCACCTGCCTGTCTCTGACTCTCTTTGTGACTCGTCCCTTTGATATATCAGTATTTCATCGTTTGTACTTTGTAAATAGCTTAAAACATCACTGTTTATAAATAACACTGTGTAACATTTGGAAGTTGACGCCATATTTCTTAAATGAGTTTGGTTTGGTAGGAACTCTGAGGGAACTTTTTTATTTATGTTTCTTTCCTTTGTGATTAGGTTAGATAGATTAACATTGGTGCTTAGTTAGAGGTGTTTTTCTTTATTATATTGGCCTGGTTGCCTTAAACCTTTAAAATTTAAGTGAACTAATATAATGCAACCGCATGTTTGGGGTTTTGCACTATAACTTTTTTGTCCACTCCGGCCCGACCTAGACCGGGTCATAACAACTAGTGTATATAGCATATCTAGTACTTAGAACACTCATCTGGTTCTCACACTGTCCTGAAACTTGAGTTTTTCGTCATATTGTAAGTCGCTTTGGATAAAATCATCTGCCCAATGTAACGTAATGTGTATTTTTAGGTTGTACTGTATTGCCGTGTCCTGTTTGAGACGGGGCTCTCAATTCGATTAGCATGGAACAATACATTCAGCAGACTGGAGCAAATAAAGCCAACATGAATGGACTAGAGTAGACACAAATGTGGAAGAAACACAGCAGACAAGTTTATTAAAAAAACAATGATAAACAGGAACAGGCAGTGATTCAAAAGTCAAAGCAACAAAAGCTCAGTAAGGCAATGCAATGAGCAAACAAAGCAAAAGTCAGAGTTACAGAAACAAACAAGAGAATAAAACAGCACTTGCTTTAACCCTTAGAACTCAGTGCTTATTAGTAAACTCTGATTTCAGTAAATATAACCAGTGTAAAACAGTCTAGAACTGGTGTTTACCCTCAGAGCTCAGAGTGTATCAGCAAACTCGGATTTCAGTAAATATAAACAGTGTAAAACAGTCTAGAACCGGTGTTTACCCTCAGAACTCAGTGTACCAGTAAATTCTGATTTTAGTAAATATAACCGGTGTAAAACAGTCTAGAACCAGTGTTTACCCTCAGAGCTCAGAGTGTATTAGTAAACTCGGATTTTAGTAAATATAAACAGTGTAAAACAGTCTAGAACCGGTGTTTACCCTCAGAACTCAGTGTACCAGTAAATTCTGATTT
>JBBJLS010070358.1:0-12009 GCA_037577275.1 Bryconaethiops microstoma
TTGGTGTGAGTCGGATTCTTGGGTTTAGGCATGGTGATTCGGTCAAACCACTCGTCTAAGAAGCTGAACAGGCTGTCTGGATGTTCTGCTGGGTTCTCCAGATTGGGAGAGTAGAAATGATATGATTAGAATTCATAAAATAGAAGGTATAGGTTATTTACTTACCTTAAGGCTGTCTTAAGCTGGCAGAGAGAGTTAATCAGTTGTTTGTCTCTTCACATGCGTGAAGACACAAACATGCCACCATGTTGGATGGGTCGTCTTCACTGGGGTCCCACTAGCACCTCCTACTGGCCATTCAGTGTGTAGGATACTTGCCTCTGGACCAATAGCCAAGATCTCATTAGGTTTAGTGGTCTGCAATGTGCCCAAGTATGAATGAACTTTGGACTGGACAGCCTTCCCCACTATGCATCTCTGACACTGATGACACCACCGTTCAGCATCCCGGGCCATGTTCGGCCAAAAGCACCGGCTCCGCAACAACTGAAGGGTTCTCTCTACTCCCTGGTGTCATTGATCATGATGGACACTACGAAGAACCTCCTCCTGCAAACTGGGGGAGCACCAACTGTGACACCTCTGGGACTCCCCCCGGGACGTGAGTCAGCTGATACAACACTTCTTCCTCCATGGTAGCCCCTAGTTTTGCAGTCTGAATGTGACCAAAGGAGTTATTATCAGTAAAAATGGTGAAGTGATTCCCCAGGAAATATTCCTGGAATTTTTCTGTCACTGCCTACCTTACTGCAAAAAGTTCCAGTTTCATCAAACTATAATTCTCCATATTCCTCTCTTCAGGTATCAACCCTCTGCTGGCAAATGCAACAGGGGGAATCTTCCCATCAGCACGGCCCCCAGTCCCCCATGACTAGCGTCAACTTCTAAAATGAAGGGCTTTTTAAAGTTAGCATAAGCCAAGACTGGAGCAGAGATGAGTTTCTTCTTCATAGACTGAAATGCCCGCTCACAGGCCTTGTCCCATGCAGTTGCAAGAGGGACTGCAGGGGTCTTCCCCTTCCACCGGGGTCCACTAAGTTTTCCTACAAGGTGGTGCAAAGGGGCCACAAGCTTAGAAAAGCCTTGAACAAACTGTCAATAATAACTTGCAAAGCAGAGGAAAGACTGCAACTTGGCTAAATGCCCCGGCTGCCTCCACTCCTCAACCCCCCCATCTTAGCGGGGTCAGTAGACACCCCATCAGTAGAGACCACATGGCCCAGGTAACTTACTTGATGTTGGAAAAACAACATTTGGACAGCTTGACCTTCAGTCCTTGTTCTTGTAGCCAACCAAACATTTCACTTAACCGCTGAAGATGTTGTTCCACTGTAGGAGAAATAACAATCACATCGTTCAAGTACAAAAGAATTGACTGATAATGACAGTCCCCAAACATGCATTCCATAAGACACTGAAATGTCCCTGGCACATTGCAAATGCCAAACGGCATACGATTAAACTCAAATAGGGCGAATGGGCTGCAAAAAGCAGTCTAAGTTGCCCTGTCTGGGGCAAAGTTAGAAAACCACCTTGCCCCCAGACAGGACAATTAAAGACTCCTCTATTCTAGGGAGAGGTATATCTAATCCATTAGCTGCTTTAAGTCCCAACCAGTTACACAGTCTCTTTTGTAAGTGAAGAAAATGTTTGCATAAGAAACTTTCAGTTATTAGTTGTAACCATTCACCCTGTGTCAACAAGAAAAGGAACCATCACGCCCTCCTTAGTCACACTCAGCACAAGAAAATTCCGCACCAACTGATCATATGAAGGAGGACATACAGAGCCAGAGTCTTCCCATCCCAGTGCGTGGCTCAACACACTGGGGGCTTCTAGTTTCCCAACTGGCTAATGGAGGCATTGGCGGGCTGGAAGAGTTATCAGACGACACATGGGAAGCTAACCAACTGTTACTTGGAGGGGGAGCAGTCTGACAATAACGAGCCATATGTCCAGGTTTGTCACATTGAAGGCAAATAGACTGCCAATCAGGGGTACGCCTAAAACGACCTCCCCTGGATGACAAAAAAGCACGTAGTTTACTGTCAGATTGGCCTAGATGTTTAACCAACCTATCTAATCAGGCTTGTTGATTCCGAAACATGTCGTTTAATTTGTCCATTTCAGAGGTTTGAGCAAAGGTGGCCTCACACCGAGACGTATAATGCATTTCACGGCCATGTCCTAAAGCACGATGGCCTTGGTTGCAACCTGACTGGCCGTCCTTAACTCACCTAATAGCCTCACACCGTACGTCCAACAAAGTTAACCCCCCATCACCCCGCACCAACCTCTTAGGTTCCCTTCACTCTTTCCATAAGTTCCATCAATGCATGAGAAAACTCAAATAAAGACTCATTCTCCTTTTGATTTCTATCGAAAAAGTGCTGTTGCTAAAACATATACGACTTAGAGCACCTATACACCTCTTGGAAAATCTTAATTATTTCAGTAAGGCTTTTTCTAATTGTTACAGGCCTATATTTTATCTCATTTTGGGCCTCGCCCTCTCGATGGTCATACAAAAACAGGGTCTTTTCAGGGTCAGACATGTACCTTGATCTAATACAACTTTGTGCTTCCTCCACCTATTCTTCAAGACATACAGACCCCAACAATGCAGAGCCAGAAAATTTAGAGCACCGTCTTTCTCTAGGCAAGAAAAGTGCCTGCTCCCACTGTACAGGTTGGGCATCACTCCCATTAACATTGTCCCCAGTACCTCCATTTTGTGTGCTAAACAGTCTTTGGTTTTGAGCTTGAAGCCGCTCCACTTGTTCCCGTAATTACTGTAACTCGTTGTTGGATCCCTCAGTGGTACCATTCATCTGACTCATCTCCATCGGCTCACCCCAAGGCTAGGTCCAGCCTGCCACACTTGAGGAACACTCACCATAGCCCCCTGAGCCCATAGCCCAGTCTGCTGCGCC
Source organism: Bryconaethiops microstoma (assembly GCA_037577275.1). Classification (NCBI taxonomy): domain Eukaryota; kingdom Metazoa; phylum Chordata; class Actinopteri; order Characiformes; family Alestidae; genus Bryconaethiops; species Bryconaethiops microstoma. Next base: position 2,934 of record JBBJLS010070358.1, read on the forward strand.
TTGGTAGGTCAGTTTTTCTGTCACACCCGGGCTGTGTCGGTTCAGACTTGAGGCGCAGAAGCAGACTTCCATAGTTCTTTTTCCTTTTATTTTTCCCGAAACACACAGTAAACAGCACGATGACCGAAAAACACAAAGCAAGGAGAACACAAAGTAGAAACACAAAGGGAAACACAAAGTAGGCTATTTATACCAAGAACTAAACACAAAACACATGATCCTTATTATACCTCATCCCTGGCTAGCTAAGAGCACAGGGATGAGACCATATCCCCAGTCAACATAAATGTCCTTACAACAGCGGCCTCTAGTGGCTGCTGACTGGGGATGTGACAGTGCCTATATTAGGTCTAGAAGCAAGTGGATAGAGGAGGGAGAACAAAATTCATCCTATTTTTTCAGGTTAGAAAAAAGTTTATTTAAAATCTCTTCTTGTATTGGTCAATTAAAGATTGATGGTGAGATTATTGAGGACTCAAAATTATATATCTCTCAATACTCTGAAACAGTAACTGAGTTCTTTATGGATACAATTAGCAAAAATAGGACTTTGGCTGAGGATGGGCGGTTGTTATGTGACTGTGATATTTCCCTGAAAGAAGTTATTATGGTGAGAAAATATTTAAAGAATCACCGGGAAATGATAGCATCACTGCAGAGTTTTATAAAATATTTGCAGAACAACTAGCTCCCTTTTTTGCTGAGGGTTTTTAAAGAAAGTATTGAAGCTGAATCTCTTCCTCCTACACTGACAAAAGGAATCATAACTCTTATTCCAGAGGCAAACAAAGATGCATTATTGACCAGTCACTCTATTAAATAATTATTATAAAATATTGTCACTAATTTTTGCCAAAAGGATAAAACATGTTTTAAACTCTGTTAAAGTTGAAACACAATCTGGATTCATTAATAACCGACATAGCAAATAATGTTAGACTTGTACTGATTTATTGGATTATAATAATTTAACTGATAATGATAGTTTAATTTTCTTTCTTGATTTTCAGAAAGTCTTTGATTCAATAGAGCATAATTTTGTTTTAAAGAGAATTAAGGTGGTGGGAAGACAGATTATTTTAAGCCAGCTAGCAGATGAAACTAGCCTTTTTAAAGAGATGCTCAAGTCCCTTTAGCATTGGATATTGTTGAGGTCTTTTCAAAAGCCTCTGGTTTCTATCTGAAAACAAATATATAGGGCAAAAAAATATACCTATTAAAACTCAAGTATCTCAATTAGGAGTTCAAATCTTAAAGGATGAAAAGGAAAGATGTTTAGCCAACTTTTTACCAATAGTAGAAAAATTTAAAAAGAACTCAAATTATTAGTTAGAATATTACTGTCTAAGGCAGAGGGTCTGTACAGACTAACATATGCTGCTCTTTCGCTATATCTTGACAATAACTTTGTTTGAAGAAACAAAATTCATTATATCAAGAAATCTGTATTAATGAATAGTGAATTGTGAATAACTTGTTTGGAGAAACAAAATTTATTATATCAAGAAATTTGTATTAATGAATAGTGAACAAAATGGTGGGTTAAATTTTATTGACTTCTCTACCTTAAACAACATTTTTTAAATCAATTGGCTTAAGAACTTCTTTAAAAACCCAACTCTATTTGGAATGCAATTCCCTGTCATGTTTTTTCTAGAGTAGTTGGCTTAGTTTGTAATTATGTTAACAAAATCCCAATTAAGCTTTCCAACTTTCACAAGCAAATGTTGTTGTCTTGGTCTCTTATCTATAAGCACAACTTTACACCACACCGTTTCATTTGGAACAACAGGAACGTCTTGTATAAGCACAAATCAATTTATTTTGAAAATTGGTTAAAAAAAATTATATATTTTTGGTTGCTCAACTAATAAATAGTGGTGGTGAACATTATAGTTACTCTGAATTTATTGATGCGTTTGGTATTCCTGTCCGTCCTAAGGAGTTGTGTTTAGTTATTAAGGCCATACCTACAGGAGCTATTATGTTATTGAGGGGCCATCACTCCTGCTATTTTATTACCGGATCATTGTGAATCTGCTATTGATAAAATCTGTTTCTCTATATCACATCATAACAATAATAGGAAAATAAGACAACTTTTTATGTAGGATTTCATTTCTATACCCCGTTTTTATTATTGGAATGGTATTTTAGGAAGCATACCTTGGAAGTATGTATGGACTCTATCTGTTAATTTTTTTGTGACAAATAAAGAGAAAGAAGTTTCCTTTTAATTAATCTATAAAATCTATCCATCTGAACAGTTTCTTTCCAGATTACTAGGGGATATTGATACCAGCTGCTCATTTTGTGGACAAATTTGTATGTGTTTTGGGCTTGTTGCTGTATTGAAAAGTTTTGGTCTGATATGCAAATCTTTATTAATTGTTCTGTCTGTAATGCCTTTTCATTTAGCTGCAAAGATTTTTTTTGGAGTGCATGACTTGACTATGAAAAAAGTTACAGATACCTTTTTTTAGTATAAATCTTATATTCTTGTTGGCAAAATTTTATATCCACAAATGTAGAACCTTTTTTGGCACCTTTTGTAATAACTTAATACATTATCTAGCAATAATTAAGAAGTCAAACAACTATAAAGCTAATGAAACAGTGCTCTTATTTAAAAAGTTTTGAACCATTACAAATGTGCCTGCTTTTGTTTTTTGTTTTTTTTTGTTATTTTCCTTTTTATTTTGTAATCCCCCTTACTTTGTGTGTTGTTTGTATGCCTTTGTATGTCAATTAATTTTTTTTAATGACAAACTACATATTATATAGGGCAAAAAGAAGAAAATAAATATAAAAAACACAGAACAGCACCTTTAAATCTAAGATAAAAAAAACAGTTTCCTATTGAAGTTTACCTTGGGGAACTCCAGGGGCCTCAGCTGACAAACCCCTAAGAATGTTTTAGACAAGGCATTAGATTAAATACTGCACAGCATGGTGGCCAAAACACAAACAAATTCCAAAGACTCGAACAGGTACAACCAAGTTAACCGTGAGGGACAACAGACAACCAAACTGTGGAAATGTTGAACTTAAATACAAGCAGACAAAGGACACAAACCGATCTCTCACTGCAATTGTTTAACTAAAACACAAGACAGCTGACATGAACATGTGAAGGCAATAACCAGAATGTTTAAACTTAAGTCCTTTAAACATCATAAACAATGGCGGCCTCTGGCGGCCGCTGACCAGGAATGTCACAATGTTGTAATGTCTTAATATTACATGCAGCGGTGGACAGTAACGAGGTAGATTTACTCGAGTATTTGTGCTTCACTCGAGTAGTATTTTTTTGGGAAACATGACTTTCACTTCACTACATTTTATCGTACTTTTTACTTCACTACATTTCTATCAAGGGTCTCGTTACTCGTTACTTTTAATTCTGAAAGTGGATGTTTTCCCCCTTTTCTGAAACGTGATTGTTTTTCCCGAGTGACAGGTTATAAGTATCAGTAGAGTAACGTCGCGTCTGAGGTGCTCTGGAATTGTAAATTTAAGTTCAACGCCGGTACTGCATTTCTGAAACGCCATTTTCACACCCATGACCATCTTGATAAAATGTTGCTTAAGATCCCATAACAAGCTCTGTCTCTCTGTCACTCTCTCACGCACACTCTCTCTCTCACTCACCTCTACAGACTAAAAGGCTCAGCCTCCAGAACTTAAAACACAGGCACTGGTGTAGAATACAGACAGGACATGTAATCAGTCCATTTGTGAGTAGGTGTGTGTGTGTGTGTGTGTGTGTGGGTTCGGATATACGTCCTCATGCAAGGCTGCACTTCACTCTCTTCCTCTTTCATGTTCTTTTATTAGAACAGTTTCACTCTCAGCTTGATTAAGAGGCACATTACACACATGTTCATGGTACACAGTGTCAGAACACCTTCCATGCTGTTTCGTGGCGGTTGCGTAGAGTTACATTTAAAAATAAATAAATGACTTGTTTTCTTTGTTTTCTTCGTGCAACAATGCGGTGAAAGAAAATATACTTTTAGTACTTAAGAATTTTTAAGTACTTCAGTACTTTCACTTAAGTAAAAAATTGACTGTACGGCTTTCACTTGTACTGGAGTAACATTTGACCAGTGGAATCTGTACTTTCACTTAAGTAATGAATGTGAGTACTTTGTCCACGTCTGTCATAAAGCAGAATGAGGTGCTTGTGAAGGAATTTAACAGACACTGGCATGGAATTGTTGTCACTCATAGAGACGCTGATTTAAAAATAAATTGCCATGCTCTCTTATTTTTTACAGAGCTGTATATGCACACATACATGTAGTATTTTATTAATGTGAAATGATGTGCACATTTGCATTAAAAAAATGCATCACTTTTTTGTATTTTGTAGTGTGTAATTTGCTCCACTACCTTTTGATATCTTTGCAAACACTAAACTGTGGAGGAAATTCCCTTTACGAGTAAAGAAATACCAGCTGGTTCAGAATACTGTTCTCCTTCACAAAGGAATGTAAATTGGCTGCGGATATTTTCACGTCTGTCATGATCATCTCTCGTTTCGTTTGGTGGCCTGTGGAACTTCAGACACAGGTTTGTCATTCCACACAAATCTGATAATCAAAGTGACATCAAACCTGTTCATCACAATAATGGCAGGCAAGAAAAAAGATTAATAGAACTAGAACTTGCCTAAAGAACCCAGCGTATTTGTGATTTACTTTCTATCAGAAATGACTTCATGCATGTCCATAAATTTCACAATAGAATTAAAATGAAGGCTTTGTTCCATGTTCTGTCTGTCTTTCTCATTCGCTGTGCGGGTGTAAACCCTGTCCAGATTAGGCTACATATTCATAACCGCCACAACAGCATCCAAACAGCTCTGTTCACTTTCAGACACGGCGTAGGTCCATCATACTAACCCACGATACGAAGTATTAAACCCTCTAGGAAAGTTAATAGATAGTACTGGTTGTCCTCACCTCTGTCACCTTTGGTTCACTTGAGGCTCAAACTTGGGTTCTGTAAAGCGTTTTAGTTTTTTTTAATTTACTGAATTTTCAGTGACATTAAAACATTTTCAGCATTAAGGAGATGTCAAACACAGAGGAAAAAAGTTAAGATAAAATAAATACATAAATAAACATTATATGCAGCTAGTGAACAAACATGTTGGTCACCTTATGTTTAATGAAACCAGATGTAGAATTGTCATTATGCAAAAATAACAGAAAGACAATATTCCAAACCCACCAAGGATACAAGAAATAAAAATAAATCCTAGTTACTCAAGAATGGCTATAACCCCAATTTCTGAATGTGTGCAAAAAAAGTCCCTAGACGATGTTAAACCTATGTAATGAACCCTTCAGTGTAAACCTTATCTTTTCGACTTTAGCAAAATAGAGAATGTCCTTAATCCAAGAGGAGTGAGAGGGGTTCTGTAAAGCTGCTTTGTGACAACATCAGTTGTAAAATTCACTACATAAATAAAACTGAACTGAACTGAACACTGGTGGAATGATACATATCGAGACACTAATGGAAACCAGCACTATTCTAGTGGTGTTAAAATACACAAACCACAACTATGCGGAAAGCCAAGTTTCAAGTAAGAATGTGCGCTGCCGGCACATCCTTAGGATTAAATGACAAGTTCATGAACTCGCTGAAACCTTATGCTTCAGTTATTGATAATACAGGCTTTTGGAGATGGTGAGGCAAAAATAATAAAAATCCAGAAAAGAAAGGTTCGCTACAGACTCACACAGTCATTTCAGATTTGGCTACTTTCTTATTTTGAACTGAGGAAAGGAAGTAAAGTGTAATTTCAAAAAGATTGGGGCAGTTTAATATTTAAAAACTTTACAAGCAATTTTATGCTCTTCTCAATTGACATCAATCAGGTTATAGTAAAAAGTATGCAGATACTCACATGTGTATCTCTATAACTTTAAACTATATGGTGATTGTTCTTGGTTCCACTGGTGGTAAGCACTGAAAGGACAGATAAAATAAATACAGCTCCAGAAAACACTGCAACACTGTTTCAACAGGGAATACAGCTTTTTTTTTTACCATCTTCTGGTTTATCAGTCTTTGCTTGTAAATTTGAGAAAGTGACCTTCAACAAAACCAACAAAAGTATCACTTTGTTATAATAAAGCCATGAACTACATATAAAGAATTCCATAATTTGTTAAGGACTAGGGCAGCAGAAACATGTCAACAGGTTGTGGAATTTAGTCCGAACATTTCTGGAATGCAGTTCCTTCTTCCTCATATCTGTGGCATCTGAATGAGACATAAATGTATCAAAAGCTGAACTTCATATATTTACCAGCAAACCTGCTTCATTAACACCTTCCATATACCTGCTGCATGGTGATAGAAAATGTCATATCAGAGAATGAGGCTGCATGCAATTTTGTATTCAGCAATTTAATCTATAACCCACTGGTCAGGTTTTGATGTATTACATTTGCGTTTGGCAGGATTTCACATCATTCACATTGTTTTTTGAATCCTGATTATTATTTATGAGTTTTATTACATGTCAGTTCTTCATCCAATGAAATGTTGATATAGTTAATTACTTTTACATAATCAAAAATCTTTTTATTTCATACTCTGTCTACACTGTGGCACCATTCTTGCCATGGACAGTTTTAGTCTAGTGTGTGGAAACCCTCCATATTCCGAGTCAAGATCAAGATGAAGAAGAACATAGTGGGATGAAGCAACGCATGGCATGTATATGAGACCACACAGTAAAAATCAGAAACACACTGACCACATACACCAGTCAGGCACAATAGTAATGGTTTCCTTACATTGTGTAGGCCCCCCTTGTGCCACCAAAACAGCTCTGAATTGTTGAGGCATCAATTTGTACAGCAGATACCATGTCATGTTCTTTAACAAATCATTTTGTTTTGTTTTTTTACTTTTTCAGAGGCGTGTCCAACAGAGAATGAGTTAATGACTTAACCTAAAAGAACATGTTCACCAATATATGCTTGTAGTTAAATGAGCAAGTAGCAAAAAATATATAGTAGCTTTCCCTCATCACCACTGTTCTCTTAAATATATATAAAACCTCTGAGAAAGTGATCTTTTCTAAATGAAGTAACATTACCCTTATAAAAAAATCACTCAGGCACACAATGTTACATTACTAAGGTGCTACGACCTAGAAGGCAGGGCGATCTAGTCTCTAGAGAAAACTGCCACATCTCATGGAGTCCCACAAGGATCTATTTATGGGCCCCTTTTGTTCAACCTATACAAGCCTATTCCCAGTCAAATTCTCAGAGAGTACGAAGCTTATCAGAGCTATGCAGACAACACTCAGATCCATCTAGCTCTTTCTCCAAATGACTCATTGCATGCATGCCTTCAGAATGTAAATAGCTGGATGCAATGACATTCCCTTCAGGTAGATTAAACCAAGAAATATACGGTAATGTTTAGGAAGAAAAAAAGACCACAACTGCATATTTTGGAATCTAGGGCAATAAAAACTATAATCCATATTAAAATACTGGTGTAATTATAGATGCGGATCTTAGTTTAAGTGATCATATAGACATAACTAAATCAACATTCTGGCACCTCAAGAATATAGCTAAGATTAGCGATTTTTTGTCAAAGCAAGATTCTAAGAAACTTATTAATGCGTTTATGCCCTGCAGGCTTGACTATTGCAATGCTCTTACAGTTATAGCTTGTTCAACAAGCTGCTGCTTGAGTTCTAATAAAAACCAAAAACAGAGAGCGCGTTACATAGTCCTCAGATCTTTACACTGGTTTCCAATCAGATGAAGAATTAAGTTCAAAACCTTCCAGATTGTTTAGAAGTCACAAAATGGTTTGGGGGCTGTATTATAAATTTAGAGCATTTTAGGTCAGTCGTTTCAACACATTTTGAATATTTCTGTACCTGAAGTCTCTTGCTGACATTTACTTGAACGTCGTTGGTCCAGTCGATCCTGTATTTCTCTTCTTATCTCTCCATCTGTGTTTTCATCATCAACTCTTTCAGTTTTCTCTTTCAATTCTCATGTACCTCCGACTGCAGGATATCAAAATCACTGCAATCGCTCCTCATTGCTGAAGACACAGGTAGGGGGCTGTTTGTGTGTGTGTGTGTGTGTGTGTGTGTGTGTGTGTGTGTGTGTGTGTCTTTAAATAATTCTTTCAAGTTAAATGTATCTGTGTTTGAATTAAAGACAGCATGTTTTCAAAATGCAAAATGGTGCCTATTAACTTTCATCCCTATTTATTAATGTTAGATTTACTGACTGAACAGTTACTTTAGCAGCTGCAGTTATTGCCAACAAAAGCATAATTTAAATATAGCAGGTTTAACTCATCACAGTTCATTGAAACAAGCAGAGCAAATGTGTGGAAGAGCAGAAGAGATTTTATCATGAACTTAATTTGTATGTGCAGGCGTTTGGTTCCACGAAAACAAAAACATTTACATTTTTGCTACGTTTGAACATTACAAATTAAAATAACATTAACAAGCATAGACTTGTGACCAGGAAAAGTGGATTAATCTTCACTTTTAGCTCAGTGCTGGTTTAAATTTAGTCTCTTCAAGAGTAGTGTTTTCAGAATAAAGACATGGACCAATGACAAATAATTGAACATGTACAAAATGCACAATATAATTGCTTGTTCATCATTAAACATAATGGCGTTTCTACCATCTACCATCAAATTTCATGCCAACATGAACAGAACTGGCGTTCTCAACAAACCAGTGGATTTTCTTTCTTAGTGATCCAGGACACCACTAACAAGTTATCTTATTGGGTTAAGTTTTCATCACATGGATAAGGAATGCAGAGAAAAAATATTTAAAGTTTATTTACTGTCTGCACAAATAAAAAACAATGGAGACAGAAACTAACAACTGGCAAGTCGACAAAGTTCAAGCTTGACTGTCTGTTTGGACTAAAGATAAATTTCAGTGTGAGTTTTCTACAACTCTTAACAAATTTATCTTTAGGTGATCCAGGACGTCACTAACAAGTTCTCTGGGTTCGGTTCTCATCACACGGATAAAGAACGCAGAGAAAAA
>JBBJLS010070359.1:0-12009 GCA_037577275.1 Bryconaethiops microstoma
GTCTGACCTCATAAATGCTCTACAGAATGAATGGGCACAAATTCCCACAGAAACTCCAAAATCTTGTGGAAAGCCTTTTCTACCTATTCTAGCTGCAACTCCATATTAAAGTCTATGTATTTGAAAACAATGTTAATAAAGTCCCTGTTGGTGTAATGGTCAGGTCTCAATACTTTTGTCAATATTGTGTACATTTCTTCAACCAGTGACAAATACAGGCTGGACATATCTAAATATTTATAATCTTAACAATATATTAATAATAAAATGTATTTTCTTGCCTGCTAAAAGTGAATTATCTTCAGTTTCAGATTCTCAGCTACTTAAATAAGCCCATGGCTGTTGAATGCATGCACAGATTTAAAGGGTCACACAATTTATTACACTCAGGATTTATCTACACCTGATTTGAATTACGGCCTAATGAGTCAAATATGTTCTGAGACCTTACAATAAAAACAACAGTGACAACATGAATGTAGTGGATAATAATGACATCATATAAATAGTAACAAACTGTAAACAATGAAAAATTAACCGCAATGGTAGCAAATTAATAGTAATTGTGTATTATCATCTGTCATACTTCACACAAGCAACAGACTATGTAATGTGAACTTTTGTATACAGCTGTATATTCACCATACTTTACAATAACCTATAAAAATTCTGAAAAAATGGTTCCCACTGAATCATGGTGAATTACTGCTAGTGAAGTGAGTTACTTGTTTAATTACATTTGTCCTTTTCCCATAACAAATAATAACAGACAATTTATTAAAATACTTTATATCATTCATTCTATAAAAGGAAAAAAAAACATTAAATGTCTTTAAAAATACCAACTTAAAATAAAAAATTACTTCTTTTGTCGTGTTAATTCATGCTCCCAGTCTTATCAAGCAATGACCTTCATATCATTATTATTTGAAAGACAATTTTCATTACTGTTGTTCCTATGATGCTTGATCATAATGTAATGAGTTTTCCTCACCCATTCATTTTTGATTATGTGCGCATGTACCAGCAAGTGGGGAAAACAGTATTAACCAACAAGGTCATCTATCATGAAATAAAAAGGCTCAGGCTAGCTAAGGAACCTTTACTGCCACTGTGTTTCACTAAGAAATGTGTCTTGGTATGGAAGGAGAATACATTATGATGCACATTGACTAGCTATTTCTGTAGCTAGTCATGTGTTTCAGTCACAATGCTATGTTCTAGGTAGGCCAGTCTTTCTAACGGTGATGGGGTCAGCTAGTGTCAGTGTAGCCATTTTTTCAGACTGAACTATACCACTGCAGCCAAAAAGGCGGGTCACAATGAATGAGGTCAGGTAAGTAAGAACCACCAAAAAATGTAGTTGTGTAAGCCAACACATACACTGTATGGACAAAAGTATTGAGATGCCTGACCATTACACCAACAGAGACTTCAAATACATAGACCGTAATATGAACCTGATCCCCCTTTGCAGCTAGGACAGCTTCCAGCTTTCTTGGAAGGCTTTCCACAAGATTTTGGAGTTTCTGTGGGAATTCGTGTCCATGTATTCTGTAGAGCATTTATGAGGTCAGACAGTGATGTTGGACGAGAAGGCCTGGATCACAATCTCCGTTCCAGTTCATCCCAAAGGTGTTGGATGGGGTTGAGGTCAGGAGTCTGTGTGGACCAGTCAAGTTCTTCCACACTGAACTCATCCAACCACGTCTTTATGGAGCTTGCTTTCTGCACTGGGACACAGTCATGCTGGAGTAGAAAAGGTTCTTCCCCAAACTGTGTCCACAAAGTTGAAAGCATGACATTGTCGACAATGTCTTGGTATGCTGAAGCATTAAGATTGTCCTTCACTGGAAGTAAGGGGCCTAGCCCAAATCCTGAAAAACATGTGTGTCCCAATACTTTTGTCCATGTATCGTGTCTATAGCTTTGCTGCATCCGAAGGTTTCTCCCTTAGTTCTTGAAAATGTAGGGAAAATGGTGGAATTCTGCTTTAACACCATTGTCGTGTTGTTTGTAGCTTTTTTAAATGAGCAGCTTGACCAAACCTGCTAGTGCAGCTAACAATGAAGAAGGCCTAGTAACCTAGTAGGCTAGTTTATAATGCTACTTGGTGGCTATTAGCTTTCCTTCGTTGTGAACAACATTAGGAGTTTTGAAAGAACTGTACTCTTAAGTTGCAAATTCAAACATATTTCAGAAACCTGCTCTTTTTTGAAAGAGAACATACATCACCCATCCGGCCAGTATCAAATATTTCGCTACTTCATTTCCAAATCTGCATTCATACTGGAAAACACACATCACTGCAAAAAGACATATTGTTTGAAGGAAGATAGGAAATAATATTATTTTCAAAATGATCCCAGACTTCACCATAATTTAATTCAATAATGATTATCTTTAAAATGATCCAGTACATCAAGGAATACTCAAATTTCAATGTGATTTTCTTTGGATATAATTAATTCAGTGTTTCTTCGAATCCTAATAGTTTGTCAGATCTTTCCCCACGATTTCATTCAACTGTGGTTCTTTACAGACAACGTTCTTCACTCCATCATAATATAATTCAGTTTACCATGATTTGATGATTCAATGATGGATCTTTACAGACTGATTCAATTCATCGCAATATAATAAAATTAGAAATATATCATAATAAATATGATAACATATGGTAATAAAACATCATGAAATTCATAGTGATTCTATTCAGTGCTGGTTCTTGACAGAATGATTCACAGCACCATATTATTTTTTTAAAATTACTCAAATTAACTAGGATTCCTTGTGAAATGATACATGAAAGGTCATTTTTCACCATGATTTGATTTGATTACTTAGGTTTGATTCAGAATCAGTTTTAATAACACTTGAAAAACACACAAGGTATTACACTGTAGTGAAATAGAAACGGTATAGAGGACAATAGATTCTTAACTTTTGAAAATAATTCCCCAGAGAAAGAGTGGTGTATAGGACTTAAACGTTATTATGATTGATCAAAGCATTTTTATGCCCCTACTGTAGTGCAAAATACCTAGGAGTGGCCAAAAGAGCCCACAAGCAGGGCCGAAAACCGCCCCGGGACGTTTTGTGCCGTGTAGGTGAGGTTCTCACGCCTGGACTTGCATGTGATTTAGATAAATGAATGAGTGATGAGTGGACAGCCCTCAAGCTGACCCTGTTTCAGGCAGAAATACAAGACTGATTGTGTTACTCTGTGTGTGTGTGTGTGTGTGTGTGTGTGTGTGTGTGTGTGTGTGTGTGTGAGAGAGAGAGAAATAGAGTTGGGCTCATCTCCTGTAGTACACGAGGAATGATAAATGGCACAGAGAACCCTCTTAATGCAGGAAGAGATTGAGTTACATTCTTTCGCTTGTTTTCTCTATCTCTGTCTCACACACCACATATTTTACCTTAATGATGATAAACGACACCAAATTAGTGAGGCAGGATAATAGAAGTTTACACACACAACTGATCACAATGAAAACATGAGAAAAGTTGAAATATTGAAATATTTTTACAATTCAGATGTCCATACTTATATGTCTAGATTGTATAGTGTACATTTTATACTGTACTTTTGATGTAGTATTTTATTCTATTCTATTGTTTTCTTAATTTTTGCTGCTCTTAACTTTGTTCTGTCCACTTTCTGCCGTGGCAAAGCAAATTTCCCACTTGTGGCACTAATAAAGGTTAATCTTATCTTATACTATTACCGGTGATGCGTCATTGCTTGTCATATGATATAGGAAAAAAACCCTACAAATAAAGAATGAAAGATAAAGGCAATTAAGGATAAAAAATAGCCATTTTTGTCATTTAATAAACTCATTTATCTGATTTCCTTTTTAGGGAATATTGTTATGTAACAGCTATAAGCTATATAAGCAGCTGCTTGGGGCCCTATTAACATAACACATTTGAGTTATTTTTTAATATACTTTTTTATAAATGTATTTAATATACACAGCATAGTCTGTTTCTCGTTTATATAATTATTCATTGTTTTGCTATCTTGACCCTCAGACAAAAAAAGCATTATTTTTCATTCATGCATACCAATAAATATTAGTGGGTTGGTGGGTCATATTCTGTATTTTTCTTGAAATCCACTTATGATGTTTATGGTTTTATGTACCAAAAACAATCATAATTTGTTACATGGCTGTTTTCCAACTTTCAAGTCAAATATACAGCTCTGGAAAAAATAAGAGACCACAGAAAAAATGTTCAGTTTCTCAGGTTTTATCTTTTATAGGTGTGAGTATTGAACTGAACAGTTTTGCCTTCATTTTTAAGAACTGCTGACAATATTTCTCCTCATTTCCAAATAAAAAATATTGTTCTTTAAAGCATTATTTTACAGGAAATGACAAAACATCAAAATAAGAGAAATGATGCCGTGTTTACCGAACTCAAATAATTCAAAGAAAACAAATCTCTTGTTCACTCTTAAACAAAATGGCAATAACTACCTCTGATGAACTTCTAGTAGTGTTTTTCCATCCAACTGGTCACATTGTGAGAGGAGAGTGTTTATTACAGCAGTGTTTTTTATACTTTTCCTCATTAAATAAGATTAGATTCAGGTGATCACTAATCAGTAGCTCATAAAGCAGAATGAACAGGCACTGGCATGGAATGGTTGTCACTCATAGAGATGCTGATTAAAAATAAATTGCAGGGCTCTCTTATTTTTTTTCCAGAGCTGTATATAAATCTGACACCACAAAACCAATGAATTCAGAATTGGCTGTTTTAACATCTTAATTTCCACATAGAGCAGGGAGTAAGTGGTACATTTGGAACCTTTTAGATTGTAAGACTGCATTCATTGATTTAAGAGAATGAGATTGGGCCCTTCAGTGATCTATTCATTTTTTTATTTATACCCCGTAAATATGGTGAAATCACAGTAATGCACAGCCTCTCATGGTTTATTGCCTTAATAAACATCAGCTGAAATGGGAATAAACAAGCATCAACTCAATGAAACTATACTGGGGGGGGTTTAAACGATAGAAATCATTCACATATGGGACTGATTTTACTCAATGAGTGACTGAACTCAAATGAAAAACGTGTGCAAATGAATGTGAAACATTGCTTGTGGTGGGGATGCAAAAAAGAAATGAAAAGTATGTTCTCCTGGAACAGTGATGATCAGTGGGGCAAACAGTAAATATCAGTATAGTAAATAAAATAATCATAATAGCATTAGAAAACGCTTGTAAACTATTGATTCATCTTGTCGGGGTCCTGTTAAACTTTTTTGCTTTACTTTTTACATTGTTTAAAATTACCAGATGCAATTTACATTGTGTAAAGGCCTCATATTGAATGGAGCGATAGAAATTGTTCACAGAATAAAATCTAGAAGAACATTTAAACAAATGTTGGTGAACTTACGACAAATGACTCACGACAGGGAGGGTGAATTTGTCAGGATGATGTCAGTCTACTAAGCCTGCATTTATTGAGTTTAATGGGATAGAACAGGTGTGCCATGACTTTCCTGCTCAAACACCTCCTAAACCTGACGATTAACCTCATGAGTGCCATCATTGTGTTACCACAATAAAAATGCCATATCATATACTTGCATTTGTAATCCTTCAATAGAAATGTAAGAGCTGGTTGCTAAAATCTGAACAGAAAAGTTAATACCGAGGATATCTACTGCTTTCAACTCCCCACATGCTCCTCCCCCATTCAAGGGCAACTGCTGTTCAAAGGTTCCAGTGGAAATTGCTGTTCCTCACTCAGATTCTAACAAAAACTACCTCTACTGACTCTTACCTGTACTTACACTGCTAGCCACTTGCTACCAACTGTTCAGCAGTTATTAAGTCTGTACACAAAGGTCTTCTATTGTTAGCAATCTAAATCGAGTCCCTCTTTCTTACTCTCCGGGTCGACCAGAGGAGAATGGGTTCCACCTTTGAGTCTTCCTTCCTTCAGCTTGGTTTGTCGGACATGGTTTGCTAATAATGGGCTCGGACCTGGATTCTGTAAAGATGCTTTGTGACAACATCACCCAAACCCCCCGGACCCCCACCCCTTTCCAGATCCTGCCACCAGTGGGTGCCCCCCCCCCTCCAAATTATAAATGCTTCCGACGCCCCTGACTTCAAGGAAGAAACAGAACACTGCAGCACCAGAGCTGGACCAGGACATTCTTGTGGAATGGAATTAAACTTTCACTCTCTTGTTGAGTCCACAGGCCAGAGTACAGCACAGTTGTTCTACAGGACACCTGATATAACAGTGAACCACTAGATCTAGAAGGTATGTTTTAACAGGGAAAATTGCCAAACTATTCTGGGAAAACTCTTAAACTGGGCTAAACTTGCAGAATTGTCAGAATAGTGTTTACTGCTACAGGGACCCCCCTCAACTATTTTTAATCCATCCCAATTCACAACACAAAAAATATGGACCACCCATGAGTCCCTGAGCACCAGTTTGAGAACCACTCTTCTGACAGCTGTGCATTCATCCAATTATGGTGAAAAGGTACAAGCCATCCATTCATGCATCCACCCATCCATTATCTGAACCGCTTATGCCTAATCAGTGTTGTTGGGGTGCCTGTCCCAATGGTCAGATAAGGCAAAAATACTATACCCTGCACAGGTCAGGTAGTATTAAAAGTATTAAATCCCCAGCATTTGTGTATAAAAAATATGGCTTTGGACGACGGGCATTGATTAAACTCTATAATAAATGCCAGCGACACAAGGGTACCTCAGTGCGGCCACCAACAGTCCTGGGATTCAAAACTTCTGATCACAGGGACAACTCCCTAACCACCAGGCCACCAGCTGCCCCACCAGCTGAATAAGTGACGATGTATTCATTTTTTGACTTACAAAACTAGAGCTGGAAGGTAGTGGGGGGTCTAATGCTTGTGCTGGATTGGACTTGTTGGTTGGCTTTTGTAATTATGATAGCAATTACCATTATGATAAATGCAGGTACATCAAAATGAATAGAATGCTTTCTCATATGGTCACTGGTGGTTTTGAATGGTAAATAAAAAATCTCTACAGGGCACCATTTCAAGTCACCTTGAATGACTTATTTTTTTATAGATCTGAACTATTAATTATGCAGAAATGAGATGGAATTCGAATTTATTCTCCTGAATGAAAGTCTGGCCCACTCACCCCTCCTACTGGTGCACCCCTCCCACACCCCCACACCCTCCTTCTCCTCCCACACACCCCCCTTCTCCTCCCACGCCCCCTCACCACCTCCTCCTCCACCTCCACCTCCACCTTCACTTCTGCAGAATTGTAACCTCCTCGGTCAGACCTGCTCGTGCTCCTACAGCCATGCGCGCGCTCCTAGTCCTGACGCTGCTGCTGCGCGCGGCCGGTGCCGACGCGCTGCACGTGTTCGAGCAGCCGGGCGTGTTCTTTGGACCCCGGAGCCAGTGTAAGCCCATCCCGGCCAGCCTGCACCTGTGCCACGACATCGAGTACACGGAGATGCGCCTGCCCAACCTGCTGGGCCACGAGGCCATGAGCGAGGTGCTGCAGCAGGCCGCCTCGTGGGTGCCGCTCGTGCAGAAGCGCTGCCACCCGGACACGCGCAAGTTCCTCTGCTCGCTCTTCGCGCCCGTGTGCCTGCCGGACGTGGACGAGCCCATCCGACCGTGTCGAGCGCTGTGCGAGGCCGTGCGCCGCGGGTGCGCGCCCGTCATGGCCGCCTTCGGCTTCCCCTGGCCCGAGATGCTGAGGTGCGCGCGCTTCCCTTCCGAAGACGACCTCTGCATCCCCCCGGGAGAGACCACCGAGCACCTGACCCCCGTGACGGAGACAGGTAAGCAGGGCCGTCTGCTCCACCCACAACACCTGGAGATCCATCACTTATAATTTTAAGACCCAATGCAAAACGCGGGAGGAGTTATGATGTTGTTGTTGTTGTTGTTGTTGTTTTCATCAGACTCACATTTTGAAAATAACAGCTGCTGTTTACACCGTGACAAAATTGTATCCTCAATAGAACCAACAGTCCAAAAGTAAAATTTATAAAGACACAAGCTTTTGTTCCAAAAACCCTTTCGTGATGGTTAAATAGTAGAAAAATCTAAAAAAAACGTAAGCAGGGTTGCAGCAATGTGGGATTTGGAAAGCCCCCATAATCTCATAATGCACATATCCACAAGTGCCAACACAAACAAGTTATTCTTTATGAAGATCAACATTTTTAAAAGATTTCCTTTGTGTGAGGGGCATTTCATTTACTACCCCAAAACCACCAGATATTATGTGAGTGAGCGTTCCGTTAATTATTCGATGCAACTGCATTTATTATAGTGTTCAACTAATGATAATCAACTAATGCCAATCAACCAGTGTCAATCAAGTCCTGTCTATCAACACATCATATTAAACACTCCCCCTCCACACACACGTTCCATCTGTAGTTTATTTAGTAGAAGGCACTAAATTTAATTTGAAATATTGTCAGAATATTGAATTCTTTGCTTTCTTGAATATATCGAGTGTATCAAACTGTGAGCCCTGAATTGTCTATTGAACCAAAACACCAGCTGCTGTTTAACACTGTCAGCTTTATCTTGAGATCGACATGTTTTTCCAGACTTCCGTTTAGTGAGGCGCGTTTTATTTACTACCTCAGACCGCCCGTTGTTACGTGAGTGAGCATTCAGTTCATTTGATGTAGCTGCATTTATGATAACTCATCAGCCCAGTGCCAATCCAAAATCAGTCCAGCATATCATGTCAGACATCACCCCCCCACACACCTCCCAGCTCCAGTTTTATTAGTAAAACAACTAAAGACACTCATCATTTTATTCTAAATATTGAGAGAATATTGAATTGTTTTCGGTCTTACTTTCGTGAGCTTACTGTATCGTTGCACACCTAAAACTGCATGTTGATTTTGTTTCAGCGGTGCTTTTGTGTAATGCTGATGATGGTTAATTTTTAAAAAAAGGATGCAAAATTAGGGATTTGGAAAATTCCCATAATCCCAAATTGCACATTAGTTTTAGGCTAAAATTCTCAAACTATTTTTTCAGCAGTGTCTCAGATATCATAAGCTTTTCATGTAATAAGAATCAGAACACTTTTATTGATCCTGGAGGAAATTGTTTATGCTACGGCTGCACAGAGACACAGATCAACATAAAACATAAAGCCTAAATAAATCCCCAAAAAACTCTATACAAAATACACTATGCTGTATACACAAATAAATACTATAGAGTATAAGTAACTCACAGTTAGGTGAATTACTAGTAAAGCAAATCATGGTTAGGAGTATGTTCATACACATAACAGAGATCAGTACTAAATCAGTAATATTCACACATACAGTAATATTCACATGATAAGACTATTGCACATAATACTAATAAGATATTGTACATAATGATAAAATTGTAGCACTCAACAAGAAACCTGCACCATATCGCACATGGTAAGACAATTGCATACAATAATAAGATAATAATGCTCATAACGATAATGATTCAAACCTGCACTATACTGTAAAATCTAGTACAAAGTCAAAATAAAAGTCTCTGGAAAACACTCTGAAAAAGCTTTGTACTAAATACACTATGCTAGATGCGCCGTGATGACGTCTTTTTCACAAACAAGTACATCATGTTTGTTCAGATGATGTTGCGTATTGTGGAGGTTTTTCACGTTCACATAGTGGTTCTTTAAAGAGCCGTCCTTTGAAAGGTTCTGTAGGGAACCTTTTCGGTCACCGTGCCTTTAAGGCTTGTATATGTGAATTAGCTCTGTTCTGATTGGCTGTCCTATACTGTCCTTCATAAGCACTCTAGACCGAAACGCTGTTTTTGTTTCATCAGAATCAGAAATTGCTTATCCTCCGACTGCACAGACACACAAAGACAAGAACAATACAAAATATAATATGACGTCAAAATAAAAGTCTTTGGAAAACACTATGTTATATGCGCCGTGATGGTGTCACTTTCACTCGTCTCGACTAGCAAGTACGTCATGTTCGTTCAGATGATGTCCAGTGGGTGCGTGTTCGGGAGGTTCTTTATGTTCTTCTGTAGGTTCTTCTTTATAGGACTGTTCTTTGAACGGTTCTATAGGGAACCAAAAGTGCTTCTGCTGTAGGAACCCACTGAAGAGAGCAGAGGCCAGAGGTGGGCAGTGTTGGGGTCCAGATGTCCACGATCAAATCTAAAACCCACTTTTCATCTCAGTAGTGAGATTGTATTGAATATTCTTTCCCAGAGGGCTCATTAAAGCTGAAAAGTGAGTGGGATGCTGGGAAAAACAACACTGGAAATGACTTGTTGACCAGTTTTCTAGTGTATTTTTCCTAAACAATTGTCATTTTTTTCATCCACAGCACATCCTCACTCTCTGATCAAAGCAACTTTAAAACCCAGTTTTAAAGTGTCACCCATAAGTTAACATTGTAGTGTAGTTTCATGATGAACAGATAGTAATGAGTCTAGAATGAATTACATATAGGGTCAGTTTCCCAGACAGGGATTAAGACTAGTCCTGGATTACATAGCGCTGTGAGTAAAGGTAGTCCAAGGCTCGGCTTAATCCCGGTCTTGGAAACTGAGCCTAACTGACACTGAATTAATGGGGTTTTTTTTCCTTCTTTTATAAAGTCACTTCTTTGATTTCAACATTCAGCACCATCTGACCCAATATTCTGTACCAAATAATGAAGAAAATGAATGTCTTTTAAAGAGCCCACCATTCACCTTTACTTATTTATCAGACACTTTTATCTGAAGTGACAGTCACACTTTTTTTTATCTTAAATCAGAATCATTGATCCCAGAGGATCAATACTATCAATACTATATATAAGTAAGACAGTCGAGTGAAAAACTACCAACACAAATGGTAGTTTTGGAGTAAGTTATTGCTTTTATTAGAGAGTCAGTAATCATATTAAGTAATGAAAAAGTAATATTGACCTAAGTAGTAAATGATGGTACAGTGAAAATATACATTTTATATCAAGGACTAGAACAATCAGTCAAGAACTTACAATGCCTTTACTGTCAAATGTTTATGTCTTACTTGATTCTACACTGCTGTGGGCTGAGAGTGAAACTGCTATGTGTATTTGCAGGGGGTTCATTATTTATTCAGATTATATTTGCTGGTGTATCAGTTGTAAAATGAGCTGTGAATGGGCTCATTAAAGATAAAATGAAGTGGCAAGTAGAGTAACACAAATGTCTTTTATCAGATTATTTGAATTATAATCCCAAATTTCATCTGATGTTTAGTAATGTCTGTTTTTCTAAGTGAGTCAAATTCTACAAATGGGCTTTTTATATGGTTTTTAGTGAGAAACTGAACTAAAGAATACTTAATGTCATAATACTATCAATAAAGTACTTGCTGGAATCATTCAAATGGAAGTCAGTAGGTTCAGTATCTGCTTTAGTAGAGGGAACAGACTTCTAAAGAAGCTCCTAAAGACTAGTGTTGAATAAAGAGGAAAGTCTTAAGTAGTAAAAGATTTCATTGCTGTCGAAAACTCTGCAGTTTGGAGGTCATGACACTGAGTGACCTGAACAGCTTTGAAGGGAGTCATTAGGTATTTGAAGCTGATCCCCATTTAGTCTGTTGGGCTAGGGTGGGTTAAGCAAAGCTTAAAAATAAGAAACACACCACAATATCGTATTTTTCTAAGGTTTGAAGCTGACAACATGCGCCAAAATTGCTCCCAATTTTGAGAACATATTGTTACATTGTCCACTTTAGTAAAGACAATGGTTATATGTAGAGCAATGATAACTCATAATGGAGAATTTATAATGCAATTGGTTCTTAAAGAATATATAAAGTTCTGAAAAAATAAAGAGACCACTGCGATTTCTTTTTAATTCATCATCTCTGAGTGTGACAACCATTCCATGCCAGTGTCTGTTAAATTCCTACACAAACACCTCATTCTGCTTTATGAGGTACTGATTAGTGATCACCTGAATCACAT
>JBBJLS010070360.1:0-12007 GCA_037577275.1 Bryconaethiops microstoma
ACACACACACACACACACACACACACACACACACACACACACACACACACACACACACACACACACACACACAGCGTTTTAATGCAGATTGGAATCATCGTACTGATGTGACTATGCACATTAAAGGGCTAAATCAGGCACTTCAGAGGAGATTTCTAAATAAATAATACTGCGATATTATTTATAAGCCGTATCGTCCAGCCCTACTGCAGAGCCACATCTCATTACTGGAGCTGCTTAAGCCGTTTCTCACCACAGGAGCCGGGAAGAAAACATACCGCGTACTCCGGTTGCGTTTCTGTCTAGTTAAAATTTTCTGTAAATCCTTACCTCACTCGCCCAGAGAGGGGCACACACTCTCAGAGCCCTCCAGCCAGCGGTGGGGGGGGGAGATGGGGGGGGCACATGTCTAAAAATACCCTTTTCCCATACATGGAAAAAATGTTTGTGGGGTACCAGGCTTGCTTTCTCATTTTATGGAATAAACCCAGCGTTCCTCTGTGAGCTCTTCAAGCACAAAGACTCAGACGGTTGAAAGAGGACACACACTCTCGCGCCACACACTCTCGCGCCACACACTCTCGCGCCACACACTCTCGCGCCACACACTCTCGCGCCACACACACGGCCCACAACGTGCCTAAATAGGTGCCTGGACCATATCCTGACCCAGCTGCAGCAGGCCAACCCAGGGTGGGTAACAGGACCATGATTTAAATCACAGTCACGATAAATCACATCATAATGAGGCCTAGTGGTTTGGGAGTTGCCCCTGTGATCAGAAGGTTGTGGGTTCGAGTCCCAGGACTGCTAGTGACACCACTGAGGTTCCCCTGAGTAAGGTACTGTACCCACACACTGCTCCCCGGCGCCCCTCTCTGGTGGCAGCCCCCTGCTTCACTTGGTGAATGGGTTAAATACAGAGAAAGAATTACACACTGTGGTGTGTTCCCGCGTGACTATAAGGGGCCGCTTGTCTTTATTAACTATGATATTTGATGTATCGTGTGTTTATAGTGTTAAACCAGCCCGTATCAACAGACCAGTCCAGCACATTCACCTCACACACCCCCACCTTCCAGCTCTAGTCTCGTCCAATTAAGCCATTATTTAGGTGTGTTTAATTGGGGTTTTTCTTACATGGTTTATTTCTGCATGTGTTTCATAAAACAATCTTAAACTGCAGTTTTTAATCAGCTTTCGATGATAAATGAGATCACAATCAGGATTTGAACACAGTAGCCCAGCATCACCTAAACGTTCTTTGTTTAGAAGTACAATAAATACGTCACCATATAACAGCCGAAATACCTGTGGAATCTAGTCCGTTGTCCAATGCAGGTCCAATACAGCAATGA
Source organism: Bryconaethiops microstoma (assembly GCA_037577275.1). Lineage (NCBI taxonomy): Eukaryota > Metazoa > Chordata > Actinopteri > Characiformes > Alestidae > Bryconaethiops > Bryconaethiops microstoma. The sequence goes on from JBBJLS010070360.1 coordinate 1,359, forward strand.
TGTGTAGATTTAACAGATATGTAGGCGAATCTGGTTTATCGTGTTAAACTGGGTCTGCATTTCATCATTTTTCTGCATTTTCTGTACACCTGCATAAATAACTTCTGCTGTCTTGTGATTGAGCTCAGAGTCTAATATCATATGTTCAATTTAACTCTGAAATAACTGTAAAATGGTGTGATTATCAGTCTGAAGATTTCTGGGCTGGGATCCTCGCAACAAATAAATCTAAGCTGAAACCCCCACCCACACTGAATAAAATCTTTTTATGGCACCAGAGAAAAAAAAAAAAGTTAAATGTTACTCTTGTCAACAAAACAACCCCCTGCTGAAAAAAAACATTATTTTCTAATTATTACTTATTATAATTATGTGATCATTTGTTTGAGTTTTTTGAGGATTTTTTTTAAACATCATAGCAGTTACCCTCCAACAGAAACCCACACAGACATGGGAGAACATGCGAACGCCGAAAAGAAAGGACCTCCTCCCTTATTCTTTATTATTATTATTATTATTATTATTATTATATTTATTTGCAACACTTAAGTGCCAGTTTTGCCCGTATATAAATGTCTGTGCACTGATATCAGCAGACAGATGAGAATCAGACATCAGAGCAGTTCCACAACTCTCATATTATTTTTTGTATTTTGCTCATCCTCAAGTCTGGTCAAAACACAGCAGGTGCTCCCAGAGCCCCCACAGGCCTCACAGCCGGCGTCAACCAGCTCTTCTGGAACATAAAATGGAAAACATGAAGAACTCAATAACTTCAAGCGTGGGCAGAGAAAGGGTCCATTTACAGCGAGTCCAGCTTCAGTTCTGGCAGACAGTGAATTGGGCTGACAGGTTCGGAGGCTTGTCAGAAATGTATAACACCATCCTGCTACACCCAATAACCAATTAACACCCAGCTAATTAACCCACAGTACCCGTCTGACGCACCCGAGCATCAGGAGTGAACTGCTGCTGGAACACCATCTTCTAGGAAAGGAGGCTTCTCGCGTCACACGAAGCTTAGATTCGTGATCACATGTCACGAAGAACCAGACACATCAAACCTGAAAACATGAAATTCACGTTTTTTTTGCGTTCTGAAGGCGTACAGATGGAGTTACTCTAAATGCGTGAACTCACTTGTGATTGTAAATATTTGTACGCAGTTACATTTTTAAACATTCTTCACACATTATAATACTAGTGTGTGTGTAAGGTGAAGATTTCCAAAACCTTAAATATGTGCGTTTGTGGATTTTTACAGTTAAAAAAAAAAAAATCTCATATGGATTTTCTGATTGGTTGTTTTGTTTGGTTTTTTTTGGGGGGGGGGGGGTTTGGCCGTTGTGTCCAAGTTTTTTTTAAATAATCTTATCATATTGACTATGAGACAAATTACACACAGTTTATATATATTAGAAAAGAAAAAAACAATGCATGTAGACTGAATATATACGTAAAAGTGTTGGTTTGTGACATCACAAAAACCGCTTAGTTGCCATATATGGACTGTATGATAATTAATTTAGTGAGAAGTGTAAAGTGACCATTCTGTCAGACGTGAACACGCCACAGCACACAGTGTGAACAGTGTGACCTTCTTACTCTGTATTTAACCCATTAAACCCATTTAACCCATTAAACCAAGTGAAGCAGCGGGCAGCCAGGAACAGGGTGTGGAGGCAGTACCTTAATCAGGGAACCTCAGTGGTGCTTAGCAGCCTTGGGAATCGAACCCACGACTTCCTGATCGCAGGGCTAACGCCCCAACCACCAGCTGCCTCACAATATGTAGCAGTAAAATCGCAATACTGATATTTTGTCCATATCGTGCAGCCTTGCCAGAGGAACCCACCCCAGTGACGGCATGACAGTGATTGACGGAAGGATGTAAACACTACAAATGCCAACGGCTAGTTTGTAACAGAAGGTTTTCTAAATGTGAATCGTGTCAAGTATATTTATGAATAATATTATTATGCTCGTAGGTCATTCAAATCTAAAATCCAATAAAATCCAATAAAGAAATAAAAGAAATGAAAGAATACGTTGGAAATCGAGAGATTAAAAGTGCAATAGAAGTGCAGGTATTAAAAAGGAGGCGGAGTAGAATAGTGAGGCTCCAGTTGGGCAGTTTTCTCCGGCATAGTGACTAAATGTGACTGCATAGGTCACTTTCATCAATTAACGCACGACTAATTAAAACACAATCAGACTGTCCGAATGTCCAGAAGATAGAGTCTGACGCTGAAGCGTCTACAGCGGCGATGCTGTCAGAGCGCCGGCTTCACTGAAGCGGCGAGGCCAGGCTGTAGGATGACGGATGTAATTTGATAAATTGTCCGCTGTAGGGAAGCAGCACCCTATGGAGCGGGTCAAACGCTGATGAAGCATTTTTAATTTGGGAACAGACACTCGCGGAGCTGGCACTAACTGCCTTGTCACTGCAGTTTTTATCTCCTTTTATTGATTTTCTATGCACCTCTTTTATTTCTTTTTACTTCTTACTATTTTTATGCTTCTGGATTTATTAATATTACCATTCCACTCCTGTAATGCACACTGAGTGGCCTTTGTGTCTGATAATGGGCTACATAAATAAACCTGACATGACTTGCACATCAAAATAATGTCCTGTTAATTACCTTGCAGCACCCTAGGAACCACCTGGGACACTGTTACCGCAGCAACTGTCTAGCTATACCTCACCAACCACCTGCGAGGCTATAGGAACCACCTAGCAACATCCTAGCAACCACCTGGGACACCATGGCAACCATCTATCATCACCATAGCAACCACCAAGCAACTACGCGGTCAGGTCACATTTTCTCACAGAAATACGTTCTAGTTTTCACTGTTTTCTGTAACGAACAAACAGTGACTGGACCACAACATCTACAGTCCTGGTGGTTGTAATAATAATTATTATTTAATAAATAAGGCATCACAGTTGCAATATGTAGCAGTATAATCGCAAACCTGATATTTTGTCCCTGCCTGAGGAACCCACCCAACAGAGCGAGCTCATACCCTGAAAGGTACCTGTTTTCTGACAGTGTGTGGGTGTTTTACAGCACAATCTGAAAGTCACAAATGTCCCTGCAACTCACAACAGTGACTCATACGTTAGTGTTTCTATCGTCCACCTGTATCCAAGTGGTGGAACAAACTTCCTCTGACATTTAGAGGTGCTGAGACCCTCATTTTCTTCAAATGGAGACTGAAGACCCTCCTGTTCACTGAGCACTACATGTTCATGTCATTAACTCAACACAAACTTATTAATAAAGAAAAAACTGACACTGACGGAGCATTTTTGATGCTTGCAGAGCCGAACTAATAATTGTTCAGGAAACCGCAAATATCCTCCGCATTTTTGTTTTTTGCTTCTTTTCATGGCAATATATAATTTTTCATGCATTTTAGTGCTAAATTAGTGAAAAGTAACACTAAATAAAATAATTTACTAATTTTGTAACAAATATTAACGCAAATTCATTTAAATTTCCATTGTAACTCTACATTTTCAGTACTGTCGAGAGACACAAAACAACCGTATACAGGCTGCGGCCCTGTGACGCATCTCTGGCAGATTCAGTCCAGAATTCATTGAAGAAAACACCAAAGAAAACACGCTGCGTGAATTCCAAGTCCAGTCTATACAGGGGTAACATCGCTATTTACATACTAGCACTGCGGGAGTTCAGTGTAAACTTCACAGTACAGATACGGGTTTACCTGTACATTTTCTATAAGGGGAAAGTATTAAACTGAGTTTAAAAGCATATTTAGGAGCATATTTAGTGTTTACACTACAAAAATAGGCATTTTTAGGCTTTTTTTTTTCCCCCACATCACAAATTTGTGGTTTTTCACAATTCGTGGGTGCTTTTGTAACGTAACCCTAAATTTCAGAGGTCGACTGTATTTAAGTACAAGCATCTCTTGGCAGGATGACGAAGCTTTTCCAGGGCGTTTTCTGACCTCTTCGCCGTGTACAGACACGCACTGGCTGAATTCCAGCTGAACTGTGCAAGTCTTCAGGTACACATGAGAGTTCCTGGGTCTGACTCACACTCCCTGGTCTCGTCTGGGCCGCTCAGCGCGCTCGCATTCGTAACCGCAGTGAACCGTTCCCGGTTTAGACAACGTTCCTCATGTCTCGGAGGATCCCACGAATCCCAAAATATGCAAACTCTCCCAGCTACGGCCCGGAGGTCTAAGCACGTTTCGGATCCGTGATGCATGAAAGATGTTCTCCCTTCACGGGGGCAGAAGAATATTTCGCGGGGTCGTCTGTATCGAGATGCCAAACGTGAAGGCTGCTTATTCCAAACCGGATCGGACATCCGGTTCAGCCAATCTGGCTCCGTCCGTAACGGATGAGTGCGGGGCTGTCGCTCCGGGAGCCCAGGCGAGTGCAAGGCGCCGGCCCGGACGGCAGATCAGGAAACAGCCCGCCGCCGCCCTTCACCCGTCCTGCATCATCTCCTGCGCTTACCTTCCATTTCCAGCAGAGCAGGAGCACTTGGAATATCAATTGCGCCGCTGATACAGAGCGAAGATTTGCGCTGACCTTTTCCACCACAAAAAAAAAAAAAACACCAAAAAAAAAAAAAGTGGTACCCATACAACATTTTCTCCTCTACACTCACTCAAATACAAGAACCGGACCTCAAACACCCCCATTCTGCATAAACACTACAACATCTCAGCCAGGAAATACTGTACACTGTTATGAATTTAACAACTTTGACACAGATCTGAGGAGGTGATCCTTTCGTGATAATTCGGCTGATTCCTGACTGGTCGGTGCTGAAATCCGGAGGATCTCCCAGACATCCAGTGCTGCTCCTGGTGCTTCTGCAGCATTAAGGCATTCATTAGCTCAGTATTTCTCCAAAAAAAAAAAAAAAAAAAAGACACTGTCCAATCTTTTCACATCTTCTGAAACAGGTCTTTATATATAGCTCTGTTTAAATGTCACAGCAAAGCTTGGGTGAAAATGTAAATACAGGCAAAGATTACTGTCTGCAGAATAAGTGAGACAGTCATGATCCCAATTCAGTTATAAAATACCACATTATACCTAAAATGTAGAATTACCAAAACTGCATTGACTGGATTCTAATGTTACTTGATACACACACACACACATTTTATATATTATACACACACACACACATACATCCACTAAGAGATCAGTATTGGTTAAGACTATAGACACATCCCACATACTGACCAGAGAAAAGAAAAGAGTTCCATGTTCCTCCTGAGCTCCGTTTGTCTTTGCTGACCTAAAGCAGCTGGAATAACTCGAGGCACAGTTGTTGCCCCTCGCCATGCTAGGCTGATCATTTCTTCGCGCCGCACGCGCAGTAGCAGAGCAGGGAAGTGCCAGATCCGTCCTCAGTGGGGCTCCTGTCTAAGTCGGTGGGGGGCGGGGGGGCAGTGCGAGAGCTCTCTCTGAATGACAGAGTAAAGCCTTCAGCGGTGGGTCTGTCAGGTGATGAAGACGCATGCAGAGCACTTAGCGAAGCCACAGACCTGGCACACGGTCCAGCGCCTGGAAGCGTCTGCGAGGAATTAGATAAGCACTCACATCGGACGCGGCCTTCACTCTGATGCCCAAATAAGCGGCAGCGGAAGTGAATGTGCTGCCAACATGCATAACCAACCTCAATATTCTGAAGGACAGAGCTGCACGATATGGACAAAATAGCACTACCGTGATTATTCTGCTACATACTGCAATCCCTTTATACACACACACACACACACACACACACATATATATACACACACACGCATACATATACACACATACACATATACACACACACACATATATATATATATATACACACACACATATATATATACAGACACACACACACATACATATATATATACATATAAACATATACACATATATATATTCACACACACACATATATATACACACACATACATATATATGCAAATAAACATATACACATATATATACACACACACATACACATACACACATTATATATATATATATATTATATACACACATACATATATACATACACATATATACACACACATATATATATATATATATATGCACACGCACACACACATATATATCTGTAAACACTGCTTACAAGTTTCAAAATGTACATTTACTCTCCCACTTATTCAGAAAAGCAGCAAAAACAGCTCGTTTTCAAATAATTGTTGTGATGTCACAAAAACAACACTTTCCTTGATCTGTCTACTGCAGTTTAGCCCCGCCCATTCATGCCGAAGTTCTATGGTCATTTAAATTTAAATTAAAAATTTACATATATCTCATGTTTTACAGACACAGCAACAGCCTGTTTACCTTGGTTGAAAAATGTTTGTGTAACTACAAATTATATTTTTTGTCCACAAACCGACACAAACATGATAGAAAATACAAAGTAAAAGGACAAGAGTAGAATATAGGCTCTTTAAAAACAACCTGGTAAAAAACACTCTTGTGATTGGTCACTGTGCCGTGGCGATTAACAGGCAGTGCAGCCCTTCTGAAGGATGTCAATAGGAGCCCCCCCTGAGTGTGAAGGAAATGTGTCTTGTCATATAAATCAGATTACTCCCTAATTACACTACAAATCTGCCTTTACATTACACAGGAGACACGTTTTACTCTTCACGACTGAACGCTCTTCCCTGGGCCTAGAAAAACAGGTGTCAAGAGCAGAACACGATGTATTTTACTGTCATTTATTCCTGGATGAGGAATGGCTCATTTCCCAGGTGCTGATTTTGTATATTAATGACCACTGCTCTCTCTGGGCAGATGGGACGGGGAAGGGGGTGCGAGGGACTTAAAACTGCCTTACGCTTAAAGACCAGATCCAGTCTCAAACACAGAACCATGCAGTCGAGCATGTGATTAAATTAGGATTAATATCACTGCAGCCCGTTATCCTGCCTAACTTACTCTATAAGGTGGGGCACCCGGTGGCCTAGTGGTTTAGAAGTTGGCCCTGTGATCAGAAGGTCGTGGGTTCGACTCCCAGGACTGCTAGTGGCAGTACCTTGAGTAAGGAACCGTCCCCACACTCTGCTCCCCGGGTGCTGTGTTCCTGGCTGCCCGCTGCTTCACTTGGTGAATGTGTTAAATGGGTTAAATACAGAGAAAGAATTTCGCTGTGGTGTGTTCACGTTTAACAAATGGTCACTTTACACTATTAAGGTCCAGTTCCAACACTCGTCTGTCCATTAGAAACATGGAGGGCAGGATATTTGCTCAGAATAAAGCAGCAAATCCTAATAGTGGGTCGAGCAGTGGCCACCAACCCTCATCCTGAACATCTATTGTGTTTAGACCGTATCCATCATCCTGCCCCGCCCCCTTACTTAACACTCCAGCCAATCAGGGGCTGAAGAAGTTGTTCAGTATTGCGCTTTCCTACGGGCGCAAGAAACTGTGGAGTTCTGTGAAAAAACGGTTTTCCATTACGAATTAAGTGACCCGTACCGAGCCGAACCCGAGCTGTTCGACGGCAGCACCAAAAGCAAGCCGCAACCGAGCTGACTTACTGCTTTCTGATTGGTCAAAATGTCCTCACAACACTTTTTTTTTGTTTTTTGTTTTTTTGGGGTTTTTTTACTGTCAGGAAGGTTGATCTCCAGCACCAGGGTTGGTGACCACTGCAGTGGAATCAAGGGAAATTAGTCTATTTATTTAAAGTGGCAAATTCTCAACACCCATGGAGAGCATTTGGACTAAAGTAAATTTAAAGTATCAGATGAGATAAAACACCAGGACGTTGACGGGAAAACAGTCTGTTTTCTCTCACAGTTTCTGGCTAACTGTGCTGAGAGTAAGAGAGGAAACTGCTGGCAGGAGCAGCAGAAACTCTGTGCTCAGGTTACCGATGCTGAAACGTCCGAGAGGATGAGAGACGAACAGCATGTGTTCCACAGGCGGGACGACGTCTCTGGCAGCAATCAATCTGTCACAGCCGCTGTAATGAACCTAGCAAGCCAGTTTTGCTCTCTCTTTCTCTCTCGCTCTGCTGGGTGGCCTGTCCAGACCTGCCTGGTTTAAGATTTAAGACAACTAGACGGCATTTCCGCATGAAAATGTGAGGTGTGACTGAGTGATTGCTACAAAACCAGCGTTGGGGAGACACAAAGATTTTTTTGGTATTGACTTTTGGCAAAATTCCAAGACTAAAATGGCCTTCAATATCAGGGTGTATTAAGATTTTTGAGTTAAAACAGTTTGTGTATAAAAAACATTCTGCCTCTTCTGACTATTACCAAGACATGTATGGTTAAGGGCAGCTGAAAACGGGTGGAGCAAATCACGCTCACCCAAAAAACGGGTGGGAAACACCGTACGTAGCCGCATTTACAGGCTGATTATTTTCATTAAACCACAACAAACAGTGACGCACGTCATTTCTGTATAACTGACCTGAGATTTAGTGTCTTCAAGTCTAGGTGTCTGCTCTGTGTGTTGCTCCACGTTTGGTTACAAAGCTTGTTCCTCCACTTTCTCTACCCAGGCGGTACAGAGGCAACTCGACCACAAAGATAACATTTTTACATGATCAATACTCCAAACCATGAACAACCAATCAAAAAATCTAAACTACACCTGAATATTTTAGGGTTGAAATTCAGTACAGGCTCGGGACAAGAAGCCACCAAAAAAAACGGGTCACCGAAAAAGTGCCACCAAAAATAAATAAATCAGGTGGAACGAACAAACAATAATAATAATAATAATAAAACATAAGAAGGACGATAGTGTGACTGCTTCCGCACACACATTAAAAACATTCACAGTATACCATCAATCATTATCTGCTTCTCTGGAAATGACGGGCTCGGGCTCAGCCATGCGTTACATTTGTGCAGAAGAAAGTGGCAGCATGGCTCCTGATTAAATGGGCCAAAGAAGGCACCTAGAGATTCCACCTATTGCTTTGATGTTTGATATTTTTATCCCCACATTTATTCACAGAGAGTTTAATGATCAGACAGGCTTACAGGACCAGGAGACAAACTGAGGAGAGGAAGGAAGGGCCACCAAGTCCGTCTCCTGAAAGAACTCCCACAGGGCAGGACGGGAACGACATGGTGGAGAGCACCAGAGGAGCCTGGGAACGTCTCGAGGGACACCAGAACAGCAGCTTCATGCTTCACCGAGTGTGAAGAGGAGTGTGAGCACCGCACACAGAAACAGTGCTTTTGTCTGGAAGCCTGATTGATAGGGGAGCCATATGGTGAAGACCGGTAGTGGAGGAAGCAGCGTTTGAGGTTTTTCATCTTTTTTGGACCACAAAATCTAAACATTAGGTATTCTGGAACAGTAATTTCCCCAAAATAGACTTTCATACTTCACTGATCAGGAAGGTGTGTGTGGTGTTCTGCTCTTTCTTAGAAACTCGAGCTGCACGATCATCTGTTAATCGCCATGGTGATATCAGTTTCTGGACTATTGATAAGTGAGGAGTGCAATATGCAAATGAGCCTCGAACATCACAGTGTTTCTGACAGGGTGACCAATCACAGCTCCAGGTGAGTTACTGGCTGGTCTTCATGTAATTTAAAGAAAGTCTAATTATTTTAATATTTAACCATCAACTCTGATTCCGATTAAAAGACATTGACAGGCCAGGATGTTTTCAAGAGCAAATAATTCTACATTTCCCTCATTTCATAGAATAGTATAAAATAGAATAAAATAAAATACTATACTAACAGTGCAGTATAAAACGTACACTATACAATCTAGAGATATAGAATATGGACATAGTATATTTCCATAAATGTATTTGTAAACTATATGTGAACTAAGTGTAGACTAAGTGATATGTCTGTACACAATGAGTGCGGTATAATCTTGATACTTTGCCCATATCTTGCAGCCCTAATGGAAACCACTGTCAATCAACAGCAGGCATGTGGTCGGAGGACTTGAGGCTAAACACACACCCACACTCAAATGTCTGGCCTTTTATTTTAGTTCCTGAAGTCTCTGTATTTAAGGAGCTGCGATTCTTGGAGCTTATTTAGTCCGAGGGCTGGAACAGCAGGCGCGGGGTTCTCTCCGAGAGCTTTCATTTATCAGGGCCAAACCAATCTGTGCAGCATATAATCAGAGCGCAGTGTTGGGAAATATTCAAACAACAAAGTTTACACTACAAACTGTAGTAGTGGTGTTTAGCACTCGCCCACACAAATACATACAATATGTGGAGTGATTTAATATGGAGTAATGCAAACGCCAACCTACACACACGCACGCACATGCGCACACATATGTATAAAGAAGAGGCCGCATCATTTTGTTTCTGGTTGTTGCTTCTGTAATGTGTGGAGTGTGTCTGTGTAAAATCTGCAGGTCACTATTGTTTTATACACTATTGATCACATTTGATTCAAAATTCCAAACAAAAAATGCTTGGAGAAAAAACAAAACAAAACATAAATAATTTATTATACATTGGAAATGTTAAACTACACTCTTACATTATTTTTCACCTGCAGCAATTAAAACAGTGATGTTAAGAGCAGAGTGTGTGTATGTGTGTGTGTGTGTGTGTGTGTGTGTGTGTGTGTGTGTGTGTGTGTGTGTGTGTGTGTGTGTGTGT